>JAACJT020000016.1:17470720-17538573 GCA_009936485.2 Gymnarchus niloticus | reverse complement strand
AAGAAGGAAGAGCTGAGCTTCTCTTTCCACCATTGCTGGGGTGGGTTGCTCCCGAATATATATATATATATATATATATTCGCTGTCAGTGTGAATATGCATAAATAAAGGTTTGACGTTTTCATTGATCTTTACTTGCGCCTCTGTGTGAGTCCTTCCACGAACACGGGTTAGGGGGAAAACCCAACAATAGGTATGTACCTTTTTAAAATAATATAATGCGAAGTGATTATATACTAAAAGACAGATGTGGGTTACGTCTTACAGGGGCAACGGAGCCTTAATATATTCATTAATCCAGAAGTGATTCTTCCTATGAAGGTCAGATTATTATTTATTATTAAAGTATGGACAGCCAGAGGCTGCATGAGGGACACACAAGGCAAGGGAAAGCCATGCAGTGAACAATGTCCATGTACACCCATCCATCGCATTGCAGACAGCTAGGACATTAACAAATCGGTTCCACTTGATATTATATATACATTTTTTTTTTATTATTTGTCCAGCTTTCTCCTTAGTATCACGTTACTTAATTACGAGATTTAACCTCTTTTAACGCAAAATCTAATACCGATATGGTTGTTTGAAACGGTATGTTATAATTAGAATCTTCAAAAAAAAAAAAATCTATGTATTTCTCATACTTTCAAACATTTGTTTCAGATCACTACGTGCTGTTTATTCTTTTTGTAGCTTTAAGGCAGGGGGCGTGTCCTTTCAAACTAGGCTCCTCCCACATCGTACTCGAGCTGTCTAGGCTTACGGAACATGGCAGCGATGGGCTCGTCTCTAGAGACTCCAGCTGGCGGCCCGCCGCCGCAGTGCCCTTTGTGCCACCAGAACTGCAGGCGGCCCACCAGCCTCAGGTGTGGGCATTGCTTTTGCAAGCGTTGCATCCAGGAGTTATGGAGTGGATCCCCAACGGGCCCCGTCTACTGTCCGGAGTGCAGAGAGGAATACAGGAAGCTGCCAGCCTTCGCAAGCGAAAATGAAGCTTTGCAGGCACCGTGTGTGGAGCCGCGTGGGATCTCAGGTCGGGCGTCCAGCAGGAACTGGACTACAGGCGGCCGCTATTGTATCTTAAAATGAACGTGAACGGTCTCTCGGAACGTTTTCGTAAGGACCTTCATAATCCAGTAAAATTGAAAGATATTTTCTTTTCAAAATATAATAAAATTGCGAAATTATGTATCAGGAAATTGGCTGTTATATTTGCTATTAAAGTAGTTTTAGCTCTTTAGTTAGAATTTCAGAGGTGTAAAGTTCAGGTCCAGAAAGTAGAAATCCAG
The DNA here is from genome assembly GCA_009936485.2 of Gymnarchus niloticus. Classification (NCBI taxonomy): domain Eukaryota; kingdom Metazoa; phylum Chordata; class Actinopteri; order Osteoglossiformes; family Gymnarchidae; genus Gymnarchus; species Gymnarchus niloticus. Next base: position 17,537,281 of record JAACJT020000016.1, on the reverse strand, counting down.
ACCAGGATTTTGTTTCAACCAACCTGTTGAACCTGGCTGTGACTGACTCTTTACGCTCAGCAGGTTGGTTGAAACAAAATCCTAGTCTGGATTTAAACTTTCTGGACCTGGATTTTCCACCGCTGTAGAATTGTACATGTAACTACAGAGTCGTTGCGTTTCTGTGCTTATTTATTTCCGTGTTTATTTGCTAGACACAGCTGATGAACAGGCACACACGTTCCCCGGCTGTCCCTCGAATGTGGCTCAGAACAGCATGGTAGTGTTTTGCCACTACTGCCCCCCGGGCACTCTCAAGCACCCTGCTGCTAAAACGTGCCTTGTGTGTGGAGCTTCCATGTGTGGGAAGCACCTCAAGCCCCACCTGGAGTCCCCCGTGTTCCAGAGCCACCCGCTGGTGGACCCTCTGGCGGACATCTCCCAGTGGCGCTGCCAGGAACACCAGGAGATGAACAAGGTGTTCTGCCGTGACTGTGCCACATGCGTGTGCACCACGTGCACCGTTGTCGGCTCCCACCGTGCCCATGCTTGCGTCGGTGTCTCTGAGGCTGAGAAGGAGCTGCGGGTAAGTGTGCCTTGGAAGAGAGGGATTAGATACCTGCTTGCTTAACTTTCACGAGATGTGTGGTGGTCAGCAGATTAAAGGCCAAGCAGAATAGCATCTGCAGAGCATTGCCACGTGAACAATCAATGCCCTATGCCTGCCTTTCCTAGTGTATGGCTTTGATAGGCACCTCCCCTCATTCAGTCTCTTCATGAGTGCTCATGCTGCTTCTCCAAAGCCCTGGTTTTGCCTTTCTTCCATGCTGTAAGGTATGGAGCTGCTCCCTTTCCTTGCCTTTGATTCGCAATCTCCTGTGTGTTGCTGTGTTTTGTTTTTTTTTTTTTATGTTAATGTTAAACTGTACCTTCTGATCTTTTATAGGAGAACTTGAAAAAGGAGCTGAAAGAAACCCAAGAACATGAGGAGGAAGTCCAGAGTGTTGTTAATAAACTCACCAAGAAGAAGCAGAGTATGCAGGTAAGCAACCAGCAATGGTTCTACTGCCGCCTGCATCCATATGGTAAATGGAGGATGATGAAGGTGATGGTTGAGACAGTAGCTTTACTGTCATTTTGTTGCTATTCATTTTTCATTCTTTATATCTTTTTGGTACTAAAAGGTAAGATTTTCGCGGTGCCATACACACATGATAATGACAGTGTGAAAGTTGCCGTTAGCGGTGATGAAAACAATATTCCTGTTGATGGCGGTGGTCCATGCTGGTGTGTGGTTCCCTCGCCCCACCAGCTGCTACTGGACAATGCCAGGAACAGAGTACAGGAACAGTACGAGGCCATGCGGGATGCCCTGGGCCGGGAAGAGCTACAGGCCCTGCAGAGCTTGGCCCGGGAGGAGTGCCGTGTACTGGGTGCCGTCGGGGAGCAGCTGGAGCAGCAGCAAGGCATCCTGGAGGCCATTCAGCTCACCGCAGGCAAACTCGAGGACCTGATGGATGACAGGGGAGGATCGTGTATCCAAAACCAGGCATTCATCGTGGTATGGCGACACTCCATTCCCAGAGCTTTCTCCATATCATTGAGATAAACAGTATTGCTGCATTTCAGTTTGAGGAAATGCTTGGCTCTTCTGGATGGTGAACAGATCCATGGCGGATTAGAGGATGGAACAGCATGGTTTTAATGGTTCCCTCAAGATGCACTGGGATGGCAAAGCTGTTTAGTCTACTAACTTAAACATGGAGCAAATCATATAGCTGTGACAGTCAGCTGATTCCAGCTATTCTCTCCATTAATAAACATGCAGCAAGCTTGGTTTATAATAAAAATTACCTGAGTTGGGGAGCTTGTCATTCTGGCTTGCCCTTCCCTGTACTTCACACTGTTCCTGCTGTAGAGCAACATTAATCAGTGTTTGCTAATACTTTCAAGAGAACTGATTATTGACATCATTAAACTAGTACATATTTTAAAACAATACCTTTGATTTCCAACAGGAGTACAACAAGATGAGAGAAAGGTAAGATTGGTTGCCAGCAGAATGTAATTGATACTGCTCATAATTTTTGACACTGATAGCACACCAGTTATTTTACGTGGTGTTGTTGAGGTGATAACAGGCTAAAGTTTGTGTGCTGCACAGCAGATAGTAGTGTGTAGTACTGTGTGCGGGGAGTTGGCATGCTCTCCCTGAGGTCATCTTTCTTCAGGGTTACTCCAGTGGTATTCCAGAGGAAAGTGAAAGACTAACTTCAGGATTTCTTGAGATTCAGATCCTGAAGTCGGGCTTTCAGATTTCTCCAATCAGAATTCAGGTTAAGCTATAGGATTTGTTAAACCCATTTTCTGGAATACCCCGAGGTTGTTCCCGCAGCCACACTGTTTGTGTGGTTCGCCGTAACTTAAGAGTCGTTAGTATACCTGCTCTCTGTGTAGGAATGACGTCCGGTCCAGGGTGTCCCCTACCAGTGGCTTCTGGGATATTCTCCAGGCTCACTGTAAATTTGTATCTTAAGTAGTTATATTGATGAGTAATGTTTTTAAAACATTATTTAATTGGATATTTCATTTAAAATCATATTACATTAATTGTAGCCAAGAAATCATTTCTTAGACATTTATTCTACAAGCATTAATCTTACGGAGAATACCAGCAGGCCACGCAGCACTCAAACATTCAAGGAAATTTAAAATAACCCAATCAATATGGACTCCGTCTTTGAAAGCAGCATTAAGTTTAAATGTACATTCAAGCCATATTACTTTTGGAGTAGTTTTTGTTGCTTTCATTTAGTATTTTTTTTTTTTAATAATGTGTTTGTAATGAACATCCTGCCTTGTGTTGCCTGAGACGCTTTCAACTTGTGGTCCTTTCCTAGTTTGAGTGGGATATCCAGGCCAACAGAGGATTTGGAACCCGTTGAAGTGGACAAATGCCGGGTGCAGCAGCTGCAGGTCTGGGTGGAGAAGAGGCTGAACACAGTGGCCCTGTCGGTGCCTGACAGGGAAACTCTCTGTCTCCTTTGTGAGTCCTGCTGCTGCATCAGAGCCTAGAGCTGTATTTCTTGATTCCTCAGGCCAGTCTGTAGGTTAGGTGTCTGTGCCAGTGGCTGGAAGGTCTTGGGTTTGAATCCCATTGCCAGAAAAGTTCCTGTATCTGCCTTGAACGAGACCATTAACCCAAAAAACTGTTTCAGTAGTGCCTGATAAATGGCTGACCCTGTGCTCTGACCCCAAGCTTCACTCTCACCTACATATTCCTGATCTTGCACTCCATGAAAGAGACACACACACACACACACACATACATATGCTCACATACCCAAGATCGGGAATGTGGAAACTATTATAATGTACTTGTGCAAACAGGGAATACTTTTGTTTCTCAAAAACTGGGCTGTGGCCCACAGGTGAGCTGTGAGCACCCTCTAGTGGTTTGCAAATTACTACTTGGCAGAGGCTGTAATGACAGATAAGCTGATAAAGCAGAGAACTGCTGGCCTAGCGACCATAGCTCCTGAACACATCCAGATTACTAACGATTACTCTTCACTCAAAATTGTAACATTGTGTTTGTCAGAATTTTTATTCTTGTGTATGCGTGTTAATTTTCGCAGATGGGACAGTTCCGTCTCTGAACCAAGACACGGCCCACCCGAAGCTGGTGCTGTCTGAGAAGAACAGGATGGTGACATACAGCGAGGACCCCCAGCCGTACCCCGAACTCGTGTCTCGCTTTAGTGTGTATCCTCAGGTGCTGGCCAGCCGGCCTCACGAAGCAGGCCGCGTATACTGGGAGGTTGAGGTTTTGGGTGAGGGGCGCTGGAAGGTGGGCATCTGCGACGCCCTTATCAGTCGGAAAGGTGCCGACAATTCAAGCCGACTGGGGTACAACGCCCACTCCTGGTGCTTGCTTGGGGAGTGGAATAAGCTCGAGGTCCTGCACAATGCAGAATCTGCTTACCTTGGAGACAGCCCTCCACGTAGGGTGGGGGTCTACTTGGACCTGGAGGAGGACTTGCTGTCCTTCTACAGCGTCACTGAGGACTGCCATCTGCAGCTTCTTCACAGCTTCCAACACAAGTTCACCCAGCCGGTCTACCCTGCGTTGGCGGTCTCTAAAAGCCGGCTCAGCTTCCATAGTCTCTTCTCGTCGATTGTTATCGAGTAGAAGTCAGGATTTCAATTGTGAGGGCTCATGTATCTCATGTAATGTAAACTCTCTGGAAAAGTTTTGAGATGTTAATTGGACATTGGTCACTTAATATATTAAGTGACCAATTTTTAAATCGTTTATTCGATGGAGTCTTTTTGAAGTCTTAACTGGTTGAATTTGTAGATTTATCTGATTTTATTTGATACTCCTGCTGTTGAATTGTGTAATAAGGAACTGGACTAAATTTTATTGACTTACCTGTTCAATGAAGTTATGCTTTTCATTACTCATTTTATAAAGACTGAACACATTTCAGAATGTGATGATAAACTTCCATGGATCCATCTATTTTCCAAAATACTTTATCCTATTCAAGGTCACGGGGCAGGCCTGGAGCCTGTCCCAGGCAGCAAAGGGCACAAGGTGGGAGGCATGCTGGATGGGGTACCAACCCATCGCAGGGCACAGTCTCGCACGCACGCACGCCCATTAGACTACAGGGCATGTCTTTGGACGGCAGGAGGAAACCGGAGTAGCCTGAGTACACTGACAAAGCACAGGAAGAACATGCAAACTCCATGGATACAGAGCTAGAGGTGTGATTCAAACCCCCAACTCTATCAAACTGAGCTACCGCGCCTCCAGTAACTTCTCCCGAAAGTAATTTGTGTTCTCTAAAAAAAATATGAAGAAATTTATTAGTAATAACAGGCACACACAGATAGCAGGATACCCACTGACAAGCTGGATTCCTCCCAAAAATGCATGTCTGTGTGTTTCTATACACCCAAACAAACACAGGGACCATGGGTTCCACACAGCATTACACAATTCCTTTAGAACACAGATACAAATCTGACTTTCTGGGGAAAAAAGAACTTCCTCCACATAGAAGCAGACTTCTTAGTGGTACACTAAGTACTGATTTGGTAGTTATTGTAAATACATTACAATTAATTTCACATTGCAATCAAATTGGAGCACACATTGTGGCTAATGATCATCGCCGGTCATTGAAATCTCAGTAATGAGATGGATGTTTTCCTGGGAAATGAGATGTGGCCAAATGGTCAAGTTTATCATTTGTAAATGATACCATGCGATTAAAGATTTTGTGGTTTTAGGAATCATTTAAAAATTATTAATGGACTGTGACCCTCACCAATGAAAACGAGGAAATGATGACCGTAATTGTCTCAAAGCGAGAAATAAAGAAAATTTAAATTGCAATGGAACTGTCAACGGAATCAAGGCTGTCCTCCGGTTCTACTGTGTTGTTCTCATTTAACCTTCTCTAATACATTTCTTAAGGATGCAGAGCATCCAAGGAGGCCCGTCCATGTCTATGTTCATGTTCATTGCCTGAAACATCAGTCTGGCAGCGAACATCCAGTTACGGAATAAAATAGAAATGTAGATGACATACACCTCCATGCCAGGATTGTGCAGTTTTTATTCAGATGGCCACTCCTCCTAAGAGAAAGGGAGAAGTTATCTATTTCTATATGCTATCATTGCTCTTCACTCCATATTATAGGCGAAGCAACCCTAGTCCTTTCACTTAGTCACAGCATGGATGGCATGTGCCAGGTAGCCAGTGTTGTTGGAGGTGACATCTGCCATGTAGATGCGACCGTCCTTCGTCATGTAGATGGAGAATTCCTCCGTCACCCACAGTGAGTTTTGCTTGATTTTTGAAAGGCGGCGATATAAAGATCCTAACGTGCCACCGTAACCCTCCACACCCTGGCCGTACCCGCTTTGGCTTGAGACCCGTGAAACAGAACATGCTGATCTGGTCGCTAACGTGCTGCCAGTTGTGAGGGGAGCCTTCATTGCTGAGGTTGGCCACCAGCTGCTCCCTCATCTGAATGATACGGCTGGCCATACTGTGTACCTCCGCCAGCCTGAGGGGAAGGTGATGAGCAGAGGAGGCCGTGATACCAAGTCGTTAAGCAAAATGTATCTGATTGGATTTTATGGACCCCTTTAAAAGTGACAAACGCTCCTAGAAATGTGGGTCACTAGCAGCTGGACAGAATCTCATCGGCAGCCATCAATCAAAGGCATTGCCTCTGTACCACCAATAAGAGTGAGAGCTGGGCGGGGAGAGCATGGCTCACCATTCCTATTGCAGCTCTGGGGAACGGAGAATGGTGGAGGCGATCCGGGCCCCGATCATGGGCGGGTTCGAGTAGATGGGCCGGATGAGGATCTTCAGCTGGGACTCCACGTGCTTGGCCTCCTCGGCATCCTTACACAGCACAGTGACGCCACCTACGCGCTCCCCTGGGTCACGGGACCAATAAACATTCTCGATTAGACCTCTGCGAGCAGGAGACGCAGCAAACGTGCGCCATTAGGCAAAGCTTCAGCTTCCTAAAGCCACATCGTCTTTTTGAACTAATTACAACTGACCAGCAACAAGTACCAGAACTTTTAATGGAATGGAAAAAAAAATAGACGTGAAAAGAGTTTAAGAACAAAAAAACTCTATAAATCCAAGTTAGTTCAATGAAGTGACTTCAGATAAAGAACTCGTAACACAGGAATCAGATCTCTGACTGGTGTATTGGTCCCATGACCCAGCTTTTATCTGCTCCAGGGGTGGCAGAGTCTCACATCTCTGGTTTCCAGCACTAGTATCCTGAGGAATATGGCATAATGATAGTGGTAAAGGGGGGCATGGCCCTCAGAGGGTGGCACTGTTTCCTCACACATCAAAGGTTGGGGATTCAGTTCCCACCTCTGCTCTGCGCATGCGGAGTTTTCATGTTCTTCCTGCGCCATTCCTTCAGCAGGCCAAAATATGAGGTTTACTGGCATCTCTAAATTGCCTATAGTGTATGAATGCGTTGGTGTACCCCGGCTTTGCAACCCTCATTCCTTTCATTAGGCTCCAGACCCTGACCCAGATAAGCAATGATTAGCTGGATGGATCATCTGGTCCATGCATGCAGGTTTTTTTTTCCCAGCAGGTCTACACTGAGATCTCAGCATTGCATTTCTGAACAAAAATGAATTCTGTGCATTCTTGATTGGCTCCTTGTTTCGCAGTGTTGTAAAAGCAGAGACATCACTGTGTAATGTCTGATAGGTGTCTGCTCACGGAGAATGAGGTCATCCAGATAAAGTGCAATTCATTATTTTTAAAATTTTAAACAGTGTAGCATAGGATGTAGAGGGATCAGTAGAACAGGCATACATGACGTACATTTCAGTGACAAAATGTCAAATTATAACAGTGCTACAGTGACCAGAATGTGTTTGGTAGCCCACGGTATAAAGCCTCGCCTCACCATACAGGCCCATGTTTTTTGCGAAGGACTGAGACAAAAGGACATTGTGGCCCTGCTTGATAAAGTAGCGAACGGCCCAGGCATCACGGTTGATGTCCCCATTCGCAAAGCCCTGGTAGGCCATGTCAAAAACGACCAGCAGTTTCCGTTTCTGAAAGGGGTTCGAGAGAAAGATCAGCTGTCTTACTGATCCAACATAATAAACAAAGAAACTGAAGAACTTAAGAGCTATTAAACATAGATTTCTTGATTGAAAAGCAAACCTGTTATTCTACAATAAGTGCCATTTCTTACTAATCAATCAATCAATCAATCAATCCATCCATCCATCCATCCATCCATCCGCCAAACCACTTAACCATATTCAGGGTCATGGGGGGGCCTGGAGCCTATCCCAGGCAGCATTAGGGCACAAAGCGGGGGACACCCTGGATGGGGTTCCAACCTATCACAGGGCAGTCAGTCACTCACTCACTCACTCATTCACTATGGGCAATTTAGGCACAACAATAAGCCTACAACGAATGTCTTTGGACTGTGGGAGGAATCTGGAGTACGCATAGTAAAATAAAGAGTATTTTCAAGATGGATTTTTTTTATGCTTACCTTCACCAGGGCAGCAATCTCTTTCCACTGCTTGAGTTGGGGGTCCACCCCGGTGGTATTGTGGGCACAGGCATGAAGCACAATGATGCTCTTCTCTGGGATTTTCTGTCAGGTGAAAAAACCACCTTGTACTTACATGGCTGGTGGAATACCAGACCCTACATTGACCACGCTTCTTCACAAAAAGCCAATTACCCTTTCCAAAAATAAGTTTTACTATAATAGTACAACAGCTAATCAGAGACCAATCAGATTCTAGCACCCTGAGTAGTGTTGACCCTCCCACTCCAGTACATCAGATAGCTCATGTAAACAGTCCCCCTGACCCAGATCTGTGGCATTCTCACCAAAATGTCGTCAAGGGCCCCCTTAAAGTCAAAGCCGCAAGATTTTGGATCATAGCAATTATAGGCCTTTAGCTGAAAGCCTGCATCTCTGAATATGGGGGTATGGTTCCCCCAAGAGGGTTTGGGCAGGTAAACGTCTCTGGGAACAGTGTGGAAGCAGGACTACAGTGGGAAAGAACCAACACGTAAACAAATTGATTTTAAACATGAACCAGAAACAAATTGGAATGTGGGTACCAGAAACTTGGCCCCAACTCTCAGTGACCCTGTTCCTGAAATGGTTTGGACCGTTATGCTCTGAAAGGGAATGATAAAATGTGTTAAAGGTCAAATTTAAAGAGAAGGGGACAGTGACCACTCTTTCTTTGTTTTAGACAGGCATATAGTGGGGCACACTGTTACAGATGAAGCTGACTTACCCTACCGCTCTTGAGGACCTCATTATCGGATCCCAAAGCCAGCTCTGCGCAGGCTTTGGTGAACTCTCCAAGACCTCCAATGGGAAGATACTCTCTCTAGCCTTTTCACTGCGATTTCAGCCTCAGCCTTATCCAGAGAAACAAAGTTATGCTAAGTTGCTGTTGATATCCATTGAAATGTTACACCAGAAATGTATTGCAAATACAAAGAAGGTAAAATATAATGCATTATCCTGAATATAAAAATATGAACAAATATATTCAAGCACTGAAAAGCTGAATTTGCAGGGTCTGTGGTGATTACATTTATGGAGCTGATGAAGCCACCATCTTTACAATCGAAAATAATCATTACATTAGAATTAGGCGGTGTGATTCGTTCTTAGATAGCTATTAGTGCCGTTCTCATGAATGTGTGTGTCAAGGCAATACACCACACACACCATATAAAGCGTGACTGATTAACGTTGAAGTTCAGGTGACAAAATACTCAGATATAATTAATAGACCTGGCCAACTCTGGATGTCAAAAGAGTTAGAGCATTTGAAGCCGCTCCCATCTATGAGCCGTGCTCTTGTTCAGACACGATGTAAAAACCAGAACGACTCCGAAGGCAACATCTGTAGTCTGCAAGCACAGACCTTGCAGACACAACTGAGGACGTAGGGTTTGCCCTGGTCGTCATGATAGGCTCCCACGCCAAGGTTCATCTTCTTGGGACCGGTATCCCACCTGAAAGCCTTGGTGATACCCAGGATTGGGTCAGGTCGGCCCATCTGCACCTCAGACCACCATGAGCTGAGACAAACAAAAGGGGAAAATCAAGACATTAAGGTGGACAGGACCATTGGTAAACTGCTTGCAGAATAATTACTTATTTAGCTTAATTATAATAACTAAATAGATTTTGGCTGTGCGAGTTCAGCTGCAACCTCACATTAGAGGAGAATGTGTCTGATGCTGTAGCCAAAAGCTGATTCTTAACTGTTGCATGTCAGTTAAAAATTCTGCTAGTCTCTCCAGAACTTCACAAGTCATAGGAGGCGGAAAATGAAATGTCTGTATTGTCTTGCAAAGAAATCTGAACATAAATAGTAACAATTTAATTTTGCTGCAGTGTACATTAATTTTCTACGTTCAAAATAAACCAAAACAGCTTGCAATATTTTATAGGCAAAGATTGTTTTCTGGCACAAATATCAAAGTTGTGTTAAATATCTGATCCATCATGTTTCATACATTAACTGAAACATTAATAAAACCAGAGTAAGTGCTGCACATCTTAAATAAATTCAGATAACTGGACTAATTTATTACCTGTACTAAGTTACATTAGCATTACTGGACTACATTACAATGGTTTTTTCTGATAGGAACAAAAGTATGCTGCATTACATAATTTTTGCAATATTTTCCACAGTACCGACACCCTAATGACATTTTCTATAAATAGCAATAATTTATTCCGGATCAGAATTTGCCCTAACCCCACTGACACAAGGATGTGGATTTCTGCTTATGCCTAGCAAAAAATTAGCCAATTAAGAGGAAAAGGCGGGGACATAAAGACCAATCAGAGTTAAGCATCTCGAAAGGTGGGTCAGTGAGCCAAGATCAATATACTGTACCATTAAGTTCACAGCTAATAATGACCTTTAGACCTTTAGCAGACGGTCTTCATGAAGGACACAATTATAACCTCAGTTTTACCCCCTTGCTTGTTGAAAACTGTTTTCAAAGCACTGAAAAGCACCACGTGATAAATGTAGTAAGATATCAATAGATTCCCAAAATCTTAGATGCTGAATTCGCTTGTTATTCTCAGCTGTATCAGCTGATAAAAGTTATATATGAGGGCTTTAGGTCTAATCAGATTCAGCAAAACGACATATACAGATATATAACAGCTGCAAGTGTTACATCTAACTATGAAATGGAACATGGATACTAACCCTAGTGGAACAAATCCAACGCATTTCTCTTTGTTAATAGGGTTTACTTGATATATTAACAAATTAGCGTATGAATCCGGCAGACTCTGACTAGTTGATACACAGGACATGTAGAATGCCTTTACCTGGCTCCAAATGGAAGTAACACTCCGAAGGACTGGAAATAAACCCCGACGTTTGGATTACGTTTGTGACCCCTCAGCAAAGCCATTTTCACAGGCAAAGAAGTCATTCATCAGACAGACTGTCAAAGAAATGGCATCTTTCTAAAATAGGGGCTTATATAACTTGTGAGTTTTCCCATGCACAGCTCCACCTTAAACCAAACGTGACATTCTACCGCCGTTCATAGATACTGTTCATCTGCAAAGGTATAAAATTAGTCTCCATGCAGGATCAGCTTTATGACAGTTAACACATTAGAAAAAACCCTTACAGCCATGCTTTAAGCCTAGCTGGATAATTGCAAATATGACAGAAGACTTCCAGAGTACCAGCCCATCAAAGCTGTCATAGATTACAGACAGACTTTCCCAATAAAGCAAAAAGAACTATATTAATTTAAACCGGATTTCCATTGACCTATATATCTTCAACAACCGCCCATACAGTCAAAGTACTGATTCAATGCCAGGGGCATTACTATTAGGCATGAACCAAAATGCACCTATAGGACAAACACATGTGCACACAAAGGACATTTGGAGTCAAAAATTCATCTGTGTGTGTGTGTAGACTGTGTTCAGAGGAGACCCAGGCTATCATGGTGAGAACATGCAAATGAAAAGTACGCTGGGGCTGAAGGTCACAGCATACTGTACATATAGCATATGGTATAATTAACAGTGGCAATATCTCTAATATTTTCCAATTTAGCTTTGAATACGTACATTCTGAAAGTAGACAGTAGGTCGTCGACCGTTCAGTTATACGAATGTCGACATCTGAACGTCGATTGTCCAAAAACATTGTCTACTGTTTGGTTATCCGAACCATTTCATCAACCGAACCAACCACAAGTGGTCCTACTCTATTAAAGTTGTGGTTCAGAGTCGAGAGGCTTTAGAAAACTTTTTAATGCTGGTACAGTATGAGTTTTATAAACGTTTATACGTATATACGTTGAGAACTGATGTGAAATTCCACGGTATAACCACTGGGAGGCGTAGTTGTACTTCTGGTTAAACTATCCTCTTTCTGCCGTGTTTTTATAATTAAATTTAAATAATTTTAAATAATTAAATTTAAATCACAGGTTAGTTAATTCTCTCTCAACTATTTTCAGATTTAACTCTAAATGATACACTGATGTTTTCGTGATGTGTGCTTTTGACAGTAATCTCTTGAAACTGACGTATGCCTGTTGAATTTTTTTCTCTGTTATAAATTCCTCCTTTGGCTGAGGGTCTGGTTACCTGAAAATCGAACCTTTTCTCGTAGGCTGGACTATGAGGTGTTTCAGAAATGACATCAGATCTGAGTTTTTGGTCCTATATTAAAAATGTCTTCAGTACATCTCCACTCCTCTGTGTCTGACGTCATTCTGTGTGTTTGATGTAAGAAATGTAGCAGGTATCCATTATTATATTGTGTATGTGATGATTCTGCTTTCTGTGAACATGCAAGACAACAGCTCTCTCCGGTATTTTCCGTGTTTGTGTGTACCAGCTGGTGGCTGGAAAATGTTATATTGTCAAATAAACTAGTAAAGTAAGGAAAGAATGAAGGAACGGTAAGGGAAATGCGTTAATTTCTCCCCTAATTGGAATCAGCAGTAACTGTTCTACAGCAACGTAAACCAGCAGCAGTCAAAATTAGAGAATTTATGAACTCTTAGTTTTTCTGAAATATCGTTAGTCTTCATCGCTCACACTTTGAAGGAATATTAGCTGGAGGTATATCACAGTTCTACTAGCATGTTTTACAAAATCAAGGCACTTCAACAAAAACGTTTATTTTGTGGGGAAAAAAAAAGGTGAGCAAATGAGAGAAGAGTAATCACTGTAGCAGATAAAATGATTGCAACTAATTTTTGGAGGGTTACAGCGCTCAATAATTAGTAGGCGTTGTAGAGGCCCTTGCTTTGAATGACTTAAGCACATCTGAGCCTGCAGGACATCACTGTTCTGGTTTGATCTTGGTCCCCTCTTCTTCCACAGCTCAGTAACTGCAGTGGGTTTCTTAGTCATAAGTTTGTCGTCAAGGATTTTCCAGAGATTCTCGATCAGGTTTAGAGCTGGACTCTGGGCTGGCCATTTCATTATTTCAACGTTATCTCTAAGGAACTGCTTTACCCACTTTGCAGTGTGACAGGGGGCATCATATTGCATGAAAATTTTGGGCTGATGGTGAGATGCTCACAGGGAAAGAACTGCATCTTGCTGAAGGAGGTTCTGATAAACATTTGCAGTCACCCTACCATGTAGCTGTACAAGAGGCCCAAATCCTGTGGCAGAAAACATCCCCCAAGACGTGACGCTTTCTTCTCCAAATTTAACTGACTTTACACACTTTGGGTCTGATAAGAAACATTATGTTCAGTGTCAAAACGGGGGAAGACTGAACCCAAATAAGTTAAACTTGCTCATCACTCAGTTGAACTCTGGACCAGTTCTGTCCACACAACATGCTCCTCGGCAAAGGTTAGGCTAACCTTTTGATTCTTTCGGCTGATGGGAGGCTTGGTCACTGCAGAGTGGGCTTTCAGTCCAGATTGTCTTAAACAGCAAGAAACCGTATGCCAAGACAGATCCTTACCCTGTTCAGCACTGAACTGACAACCGATTCCCCATTGAGCATCTCCATATCATCCTGTCCTCTCGTGCATTTGTCTTACATGGACAACCAGCATTTTGGGGGACTTGAATGAATTAGTGTCATTGTAAAGCTGCAATATTCTAGAAATCACAGACTTAGAGCAACCAGCTTCTCTTACAGTGGCTGAAAGGGGTTATCCCTTTAGCCTTCATCTGGATGACCCACTATCACAGGGTTCCAGTCACCTTAGAGCAGCTCACCATCTTGCAAGGTAATTAGGAGTGCTGCCAGATAAATAGGGCTTGTCAGATAATTAAGGAAATTGGCACCAGGTCCAGATTAACACACATAAGTGGGAGGTATCTGAGAGTGCTCTCTAATTTTGATCAGGGTTCTTCTTCAAATTTCTCTTTTAAGATTTTTATATTCTGCTTCAGAACATATTTAAATTATGAAATATGCTTAAAAACTGTCCTTCTATTCCACTTAGGATAACTTCGAATAGGTACAACCTGTCACACCCACACTAAGCCAGTCTATGCCCAACCTACTCCCGTTCATCATTCCCAGAATACTGACCAGCTGTGCCTCGTTAATTGTTATGAAGTAGTTTCCAGCCGTGCCTTGTTCAATCCCCTACTTAAGCCCTGCAGTTAAGTTGCCTCCTTGTGAGGTATTGTGTTTCTGAAACTATTATGTCCTGGTCTCCTGGCTTTTTGAAAGCCTACCTGGTCTGACTACAATTAAACTGTGTGATTCTGCTATTGGATCCTGGTGTGTTCTGAATCATTACATAAGTGGTGATTTTTAAATTTAGGAAATTGTAAGTTGTTCTCTGTTTTTGATTGCCACCATGTTGCCAAAATGATAAGGTCATGGATTAATAGTGGTGTTCACATACTTTTGGGCTTGACTAATTAAGCTATACTTGTTGCTGACTCTGGTGTATAATTAGGCATAGCCTTGCAATCTCCACCAGCAAACATTGGTAGTGGATTGGGTTATACTGAAGAGGTTAGTGACTTTCAATGTGGTACTATTATAGGATGCCACCTTTATAACAAATCAGTATCAGATTTCTGCTCTGGTTAACTGCAAATGAAGTGATTATGATATGGAAACTTCTAAAAGCAACAACAGTTCAGTTGTCATGTGGTAGGCCACGTAAACAAAAACGGACCTGATTACCCAACATCAGTATCAAACCTCACTTGTACTGTTATGGCTGAATGACAACAAATCCTATCAACAATGTTCCACTATTTAATGGAAAGCCTTTTCAGAAGAAAAGAGGATATTATAAAAGCAAAGGGAGGACCAGATTCATATTTTTACCCTTGGTTTTGGATTGAGATTGGCCGCATAGAATGTAAAGAAATGTCCAGCAACGCAATTCTAATTCATGCCGTTGATTAATGGACACTCATAAAATGATAATATACAGGAAAGCTATTGAATACAAGAAGAAACTGCATGAGAAATTCCACTGATTAATTTATTGTGACCAGACATTGATGGCCAAAGAATTTTAAATTTCTGATTTTGAAATCAAAATCAGAATAATAAACAAAGGCTACTTCTGGTTCTCAGACTGGTAATCCCCTGGTCATGTCTGTTTGTATGTTTTGTGCCAGTGGTTCTAGCCTTGTCTTATCTAGTTTATCTTTGAGTTAATTTCCTTGTGTTTAGGGGAAAGCCTGGTGTTTATTCCCTTGTTTGTTGTTAAACAAGGGTCACACTCACATTCTCGCCTTGTATTCCCGTGACCCAGAAGACTGCAGTGGCCTGTGACACACCATGTCACCAGGCACCCTATTTATTTATGGATTTACTTTGTTTTACCAATAACAACATTTTATCCTTCAGCTGCTAGTTAATGGTTTTTAATAGTAAAGAGCTTTACCATCTATGCATTCCATAAGGTGTTTGGGTAGATTATTCCATGCTATTCCATGAAGCCAGTAGATGACTCAGATCAAAGTGAAGAATGGTTGAAGCTGAGAAGTGGTAAATAATGGTAAATAACCACTTGGTAAATAATGATGGGTTGTGTCATTGCTCTTGAATGCAATGAACGCAATTGAGGTCCTGTCCTTAAAACTCCTGTTGACTATTTCATCACCTTAACTCGTATTTTCCTTCTGCTCCTCATTTATCCAGTCTTAATGAAGACGGCACCACCACTCACTCAACTTCCCCCTACTGTGTGAATATGATGCAACACTCTGCAGTGCTGAGCTTAGGAAGGATAACTCGTCTGGAATTGCTGGGCCCTTTTTTTTGTGGATGAACGATGACATAGCAGATTAAATTTTCACGGTGCATGATGTTAGTGCCATCCGCTATATTCAGCTAGACCAAGCCCGAGGGATGACTCAGGAGGCACAGGAAATTAACAAAGGTCCCACATTCTGTAGACCTGAATGTTTCTGGGACTTGAAGCCTGTAAAATCATACAAACCCACTATCACGGCTGATCACTATCATGTGCTCTATTAGACGTGTTTTTAAATAATGTAAATAACTTGATGTAGTGGGTGACTATATAATAGTTAGGTTCAATGCTATTCTATACTTTATAGTAAAATAAAACCGAATTGACATTACCCAATAGAAGACATCGGTTCCTGTGCTTGTCATGAAAATAGCAAAACCAAAGAAAAACCAAAATTTTTGATGAAAATGTTTATGGAAGCTGGGTGGGGGGGGTGCTGGTAAACTCTTTCTTTTGGTTACAGGGCATGCCAAGCCATGAGATGTACATCTTGGGCCCATGAGATACTGGCAGCTGCTGAAAATCAAGAGACTTGACATATATGGCTGTAATGAGCGAACGGACAGTAAGGGCGACGATGGTGATGGTGGTTATTATGACTGGTTGTTATGGGACTGCTTGTGTCCAAATAGACCGAACCCTTTCTTGTGATTATGATGGAGAAACATGTAAACAGAGAGTAGTAGCACATCAATCATTTAACGTGGCCTCTGCTTCTTAATAAGTTTCCCAGAGGAGATGATCTGATCATCACTTCCATAATCCACCTTTAACGTGAATGCTGAAATCCTCTTTTTTCTTACCTAAGTGTTTCTGAACAGCTGTAGGCACCTGTAACCTGTACATCCTGCTATGTGGCTCTCTTGCCCTCTTTTTGAGTAGCTGTAGTGTTAGATAAATCTGCACTGGATCAAAAAATGCATTTTCCTTTTTGTGTCCTGCATGCACTATATTTTTACCACCTTAGAAGAACTGGAATTTGCCTGGTGTAGAGTTTTTGTTTATATGCATGCATGTTGGCTCTGAAAGCCTACTGAGACCTCTTGTCTGTTGTTTACTGAGAGCTAATTTGTTCATTAACTAGCGATCACACCTGTGATAGTGTGAATCCCGGGGAGACTTTGTTTGGTGAATATCAGTGGGAGTAGTGTTGTAGAATGCTTTGGGACACATGTAATATATATGAAATATTTCTGTACAAGGAATGTATCATCATAGCATAACATAACATAACACATGAGCTGTTTTCAAGTGAGATGTGTGTAATACTAAATTAGGGATATGTCGATAAGATATTTAGTATTGGTATGGTCCATTACCAACCAAAAACACTGGATCAGTTATCAGAAAAAATTTTAGAATCCGCCTCACATTTTCAAACCAGCGCTTCACGCTGTAATAATTTGTTTAGAAGATTAGAGTATTTGTTTCACAGTTTTAGTATTTTTTTAAGATGGCTATATTACGTACGGCATATGAATGGCTTAAAAGTTAAGTGGAAAACAAAATGGTTATCAGATTGGCATTGGCTGATATGTAAGGTTGTGTTATCGCTATCAGAGATGAAAAAGTGGTTTTGAGCCGTCTAAAGAGTACTAATATGTGTATAAACTGAGCTATCGGTACTGGTGAATTCAGATGATCGCTTTAGTCATATAAAGAGTTCAGAAGTAGCAGAGCGAGTAATCAACTAACAGAAGCGGGGGAAGAGGTGGAACAGAACAAGAAAATCTACAGATATTGTAGGTGGGAAAAATAAAGAGATGCAAAGATTAATTTCAGCTTGCTTTTCTTACAAAAAGATTTCAGTCTGGGGTTGTGTAAAGTGCCTTCGTGGACACAGCACCTCGTGAACGTGGGTTTGATGAGGTGAGGAGAACCTCTGGTGTTTATGTGAACAGGGCTGAATTGGGAGCCTAGGAGCTGAACAGAGTGGTAGGTGGGATTGGAGCGGTGCTGTTTGGGGCTGGGTGGGAAGAACTGTGTTGGGTGAGGGATAGTGATGTGTGGGACGGCTGTGGGCAAAGCTCGTGGTGCGTATGAGCAAATATAAGCTGCTGCCCTATTAATACAGAAAAACTGCAGCTCTTTCATAGAGTTGCATTATTCTTGGTCTTGCTGTCATCATATATCAGGTTGTTGACCTCAGTCTCAGATATATCTCAGAATTAAGAAAGCATCCAATAAAGCAGTTCAAAGAATTTTTTTCCCAGTTGTCATGGAAACTTTCTAAGTGGAAATCCATGACTGTATTTAAAAAAGTTTCCTTCCCTGTGCTTTCTATATTTTAGTTTCAGATTATGTGATCTTTCCCCAGGGATCCAACCATGGATTTAATTACTGTATGAAGTTACGAAGCCCAGTTTAACTCTTACCTCACTGAAGCCTCACATATTCAGAAAATCGCATGTTGCACATCGTCAGGAGCGGAGTGCAATGAGAAAACGATGAGATCGGAAGCCACGTAAATTCACAGGAAAATATCACTGAGCTGCACCTTCTTTGGAGACTGAGTTTTCCATAAAATGCAAATCGTGAAAGGAAGTTTAAATGCACTCGAGCGCCTTGTTTTTTCACATTACAAACTGATCTATGTGAATAAGCAAATTGTGAGTCTTAAAAGGTCTGTGTTTTTGCGTGATGCCTCATGCACCTTTGGTCAATGGTTTATTACTTTGGTTTTTAACTAGTTGTTTTATTAGGTTTATTTATTTGGTTCTAGTTTTTTTCTGTCTCGGTCTCATGTCAAAGCTTCCTGAAGTAAAAAAGTCCTTTTCATTTGCGGTTCTGGAACTTTTTTTTTTTCTAGGAAAAAAGTACTGTAAACTGAATGGCCTGCAGCTGGACAAAACAGTGAGGCTGTCTGCAAAGTTAACAGTCAATATAATGCCCACAATGCATTTCTCCCCCTCCAGGAACAATGTGGATTGTTAGCTGATAGAATGATTTGGAATCATCAGCAGGCTGTGAACAGTAATATCCATCTACCTTCTCTTGTGGGTGTTATTGTTGAAGGTGTGATTTTAAGGCATTCTGTTTACATCTCTGCAGCAATGTTTCTGAAAATAGTGCATTTTAAAATCTAAGTGTGTGTACAGTTATCCAGTTCTCCAACAGAAAATGGGAAGAGTGTAAACTTTCATTGTCTGTAACACATATAGCAAATTAAAGGAGGCTATGAAGCCCATCTTGATCATTTTAATATTTAATCTCAAAGTAATGTAAAATTTAATCTTTCTTAAATTAGCCGAAAGACTTTGCTTCAACTACAATTAAAAGAAGCATAGTCCACATCTCCACTATCCTTTATGTAAAAAATTCAGTGTTTAATTCTAAACCTGTCCCTAACTCGTTTTAATCTGTAACCTCTTTGACTTGAATCAGTGTTAACAGTGGCTATTAGGATTGTCGTTTTCTGTTCCTTTACACTTCACAATGATCCAGGTCAGGTCTCTCTGGTTTATTTTATAATCTCAGCATAACTCATTGCTCAGATGTGTGCTCTGCACACTTATGCATTTGTGTGACAAATATATGTCTGGAAATATCTAGATCTTACTTAAAAGAGAGGTTGTTGTCTCCCATGTTTTCCTATAGTGTGCATTATTTCATCTATTAACGAATGAATTACTTTACATTCCAGTGTTTGCGTTGTTCAACACTACATATCATCTTATACCTCTGCTCCCAATTTAAATTAATATTTAGTTTTACATGCAAATTGCGTGTAATTTCACACACTTGTTGAGGATGAATATTTAGAATATGGATGGATGGTCAGATCCATGTAATTGATGCATATGAAAATCATCCTAATACAGAACCTCATAGTATTGCATGGATTAAACTGGTGATGCGTCTTAAAATGACATTTTGATAGTTTTATTTTCTTGCTAGTACAGCACCTTGAATTCAAACTCCCTCATCGGATTTTCTTTGAACTTTATTAAATGCCTTTTGGAAATTTAAATACATTATAACAAGTCTTTAATATGACACAATGTGCGGTCAGTAGCTTTTATTAAATGCACAAGGTCCAGAACTCTTATCCCATAGCTTCTTTTCCAAAATCCACACCCTCACTTCTTGGCTGATTCTCTAAAATGGTCAGAAATATTTGTTGTTATTCTTACTTCTATTATTTATATTCATATTGCTGTTGTCTTTGCCACTCTTTATCCAGTTTTTATGGATTCTACGTTCCACTACCTGAGGTACTCATAAGATCTAAGTCTAGAAATGGTTCTCTTTCATTCTTTGTTTGTGCAGAATCATACAAAATAGAGTGAAATGGCATTTTTGTAATAAGAGAATGTGGAGGATGGTGGTTTACCGCCTTAGTATTTCTGCTATACTTTCAGCACTTTTCAGCACTCACACAAGAACTAATTCCTTCAAAATTTGGCCATTAAGTACAGGTACATCTGGTATCATTTCTGAAAACACCAACGGTGTGAATGGCTATTGAGTTGAATAACGAAGGGCGAACTCATCCGTAATATGCTGTAGTTTCTTTACCCTGACACGTTGTAATTGACCTTTCCCTCTCTCATGGAGACTGATGGGCCGTCTTCACTGTAGGGTCATAAAATATAGATTTTGTGGAAAATCCCTTAATAACACATGGAGCCTTTTGGCAAGAATATGATCTTTGTGGGCATGAAAAGCTGTTTGGGGACTCTAAGTTGTGCTGCCTACATGGTAAAGCTTCTTCATAACCAGCAAATACAAATCTGAAACTCATACTGATGCTAAATAACAAAATGCAAATTTTGAATTCCAGGACATCATGTTTACAATGCATCATTTTCCAGTTGTACCAGAGCACTTAAATCACCCTGCAAAATTGTTTTTCTAAGTGTAGCAGCCTTTGCCATATAAAATATAGACACATGTATGAAAGTCTCTCCACAACGTGATATTTGCAACCATTTTATTAGCCTTGTAGAATGAGTGACATCCAAAATTGCTTTTTGAATTAAAGCATATCAGAGTGTTTGAGGACTGGGTTCATAAGCATATGAGCATGACGTTTCAGATTCAGAAACAATGGGGTCTGACAGCTGACACGGTTTTCAGATGACGTGGATGACAAACAAAACAGTAAAACTAAAGACACACTTCAGTGTTCACTGATGTTCCCAAATGTTCATCGTTTTGAGTGAGAGTCTCACTTAAACAGTATAATCAATTAATAGAACAAAAAATGAACAAAACAACGTAAGCATAAAAATGGTGAGAACACAATATGATTAAGATACTAAAAATAAAAAGGAAGCAAGCAATTTTAAAGGAAGATCAAAACTCAAACCAAGAATATTAAATTAGCAGACGTTATATTAATATTATAAGGATGTTCATTATATTTCAGTTACTTTATCTGAAGTTTAAGTAAAAAAAAAAAAAACTTATTTCTTATCGTTTTGCTATTGCAACAAAAGAGTAACAAGAGCAGGAAGCCGGAAGTGAGAGGAAAGACTGTTTGTGCTTTGAAGGGCATACTGAAATGGACCAGAGGACGGACCAGCGCATGTGATTGGTTACATAACAGTTAGACAGACAGCAGCAGCTGAGAGGCGGACCAGGGAAGATGGACAGGTGGGTCACAGCAGAGACTCTCTACAGAGCACAATCTCCAGCTCTGTGCGGTACAGCTTGCCTCCGTCAGACAGAGCCATGATGCTCTTCTTGTATTCCATCATGCTTTTGACGTCTAATTCCTGGTCAGTTGCAGGGGGAAGGTTGAGAAATGGGTCAGTTGGTTTTCCCTTTCTCCACAGAGGTCACAGCTCCACTCAGCAGACCATTTCCATCACATACCTGATGGTTCTTGTCATACAGGTCTTTCAGCAAAGCGTCCAGTTCCTGTTCGTCAATGTAGCCATTTCCATCCTGTCAAAATAAAAAAAGTCATATGTTCTATCTTTTATATTTTCCTTTATTACACATTTCTTATGCTTTCCTTGTATATACAATCAATATGAAGAATCACACAACAATAGCAGCTATCCCCCAATCATAACTGCGTTTTAGACCGATTAAGAATACAAATTTGATAGTTTAAAACGAATGCTGGAATTATGCAATGAAATATTGGTTGCATGTTTCTAATACGACAAAGCTTCAGCCTTCAGGTAAGCAGTGAGTCTGAATTTGCTCAACAGAAATATCATGGTATTTGCCTGCTGTTAAACGGTACATTTGGTTGTGCTGTAATCACTTTGGCTATAAGATTATGGACAGTGAGTCAGAGAACCGAGAGAGGGTTGAGCTGGAGCTCTGAGACTATGGAGACTCGATTGTCCCATTCAATTTTTGGACTTTTCAGTTGTGGCATCGTTTAATTCATCTTAGCATGCAGTTAACCTGTGGAACTTTTTATTTTCATATCCATAATATCACACTGATGATCTCAGCCACAACCTGTTCAATCACGAGTACAAATGACCAATCAGAAGAAATACTAATATACAGATAGCCAACATAAGCACTCTTCAGATCACATGATGAATCCCAGCACTTTTTTATGACTAATTTTCTGAGTTTTTTACGTCTGACTATGAATGACTCTCTCAAAATTTGATGTGATTACTATAAATGTATACAGAGTGGGTGACACAGAATATGGTAGGAATTATTTGTTTGTATGGTTTGTATTAGAACGTAAGTTGAATTAAAAACTATACATACATTTAATAGGTAGTTTTATATTTAAAATGGCATAATTAATATACTCTTTCTTCAGCAAATGTACTTAGGTTTTCACGCAAGTTGTATTAATTCACTGGCCGCCAGGATGATGCAAAGCTTGTATTTACATAACAAAACCAAGTTCGTTTTACTTGCCCATCTTATAGGATGACGTCACAGAATTTTTCATCTAACAAAGGATTGTCAGTTACAAAAGAAGTTGCAAATTCTATGCAAATTAGGTCACCTGTGAAGGATTCTCTTTTTTTCTGATTTACTACAAGTGTCTGGAATGTTTTAGGTTGTGATTAATCTGTGTTAAACGCAGATTACTGACTATACATGAGCAGTGTATTCTAGTTAAGACTGATCCACACTCGCCAGTCCAACACCAATATTTACATTTATCGTGTTTAGGGTCATTTTCATGCTCAGATGGGTGACAAAGCCGCATTTTTGCATCACGTTTAAGTTATTCAAACTGTGCAACTGAGATTCTCCTTTCAAAACCTTCATCGCGTTCAGGCTTTATATGACACACATACATATGTACAATATTTAGTCTGTTTACCTTGTCATAGTATGCGAAGATAGCATTGAACTGCTCTGAGTTCAGCTTAACACCCTGTAGACAGTTTTAATGGTTGATTAGCAGACGGTATGAGAGGAAACAGCTTTAAAACTATTTAAATTGATTTTTTTCATTTAAAAAAATCTGCTAAACTATTGCTTTTCTGTACAAGAATATACTATGTAGCTTTGTTTGATTATGAAATGACACTGTAAAATTTATCTTACCAGTTCAGCATAGGTTCTGATACTTATTACTGAAGAGTAATGGCATTACCTGGAATTTGAGTAAAAAATTTTCTTGAACAGGTAGCAGCCTACAACACAAAAGATGCTGGTTAGGTTATGGAAGATGGCATGTGTCAAACTCAGGTTTGGCTGGTCTCCTCATGCATAGGCTCAGGAGAATCTGTCACCCACCTGGACATTTCAGACAGGCCTAGCTTCCCATCGCCATTTAAGTCAAACATCTTCAGCTGGAGAGAATGACATTCATTATTAAGTCAGGAGGTGGGTATTTCTAATGATGACAGAAGCCTCCTCAGATGCTGCCTCTGCTAGTGATGGGTCATGACTGAAAATCTACGGCATGTGATCATAAGCATGTGTTTCCAAGTCCATGATATAGCGCTCTATGCAGTCACCCACTACCCGAGTCCATCAGCAGTGTCACTGTCACTTCTGTTCCTCAGATTAGTTATCATTGGAGGCAATCAGCATGAAATGCCATAACAATATGGGATCCATAATAAAAAAATCACATAATAGCCTGCACCTCATTATAAGGGACCCATAATTAATTCATTACGTACACCTTGCTAGTACTGGGTTAGACCTCCTCTGGCCTTCAGAACTGCCTTAATTCTTTGTGGCATAGATTCAACAAGGTGCTTGAAACATTTCTCAGAGATTTCGGTCCATATTGACACGATAGCATCACGCAGTCGCGGCAGATTTGTCGGGTGCACCTTCATCATGCTAATCTCCCTTTCCACTAAGGGTCCCAAAGTGTGCCAAGAAAATATCCCCCACACCATTGCACCACCACCACCAGCCTGAATTAATAATATAAGGCTAGATGGATCCATGCTATCAGGTTGTTTATGCTAAATTTTGACCATACCATCTGAATGTCACAGCAGAAATCGTGACTCATCAGACCAGGAAATATTTTTCCAGTCTTCCATTGTCCAATTTTGGTGAGCCTGTGTCCACTGTAGCCTCAGTTTCCTGTTCATAGATGACAGGAGTGGCACCCGGCGTGGTCTTCTGCTGCTCTAGCCCATCTGCTTCAAAGTTCAACGTGTTGGGCATTCAGAGATGCTCTTCTGCATACCTTGGTTGTACTGTGTGGTTATCTGAGTCACTGTTCCCTTTCTATCAACTCGAACCAGTCTGGCCATTCTTCTCTGACCTCTGCCATCAACGAGACATATTCGACCAGAGAACCACCACTCACTGGATGATTTTTTTGTTTCAGACCATCCTCTGTAAACTCTAGAGATGGTTGTGTGGAAAAATCCCACTAGATCTACAGTTTCTGAATTACTCAAAGTAGCCCATCTGGCACCAACAACCATGCCACATTCAAAGTCACTTAAATCACCTTTCTTCCCCATTCTGATGCTTGGTTTGAACTTCAGCAGATCTTCTTGACTATGTCTACATGCATAAATGCATTGAGTTTCTGTCACATGATTGGCAGATTAGATATTTGCTTTAACAAGCAGTTGAACTGGTGTACCTAATGGAGTGGCTAATTAGTTTATGTATATGTGTATCGGGGTGTTATGTGTATACGCTGTGTGTAGATGTGTATGTAAATGTGGTATATATTGGAAGAGTTCCACCACTGCGGAGATGTAAGCACGCAACCTGCATGTCCTGTTGAGTATAATGAGTCACTATGAGTCACAGTCACAGAGTACTCAACTGGTTAGCTGAATCAAAATCCTGGTCTGGATTCGTACTTTCTGGACCTGAATTTCCCAACTCTGCTGACTGGACATATCATGACCTGCGGGTTGCGTGCTTGTATCTCCGCAGTAGTAGAAGTCTCATCACGCTGCTATCGGTGGATAACATCTGAACCACGGCTAGCAAATGGCCACATGTGTATTGTGGGTTTTGGCAAAACATAACAACATGAATGCTCACTATTGTCTGAGTGTACTCATTCAGCTTCTGGTCATTGTAGTATCGATTGGCCTTCTTCAGCAGGTCTGACAGGAACCCCTGTAAAGTATACAGATTTCAGTCACTGCACACAAACAGCATAATCAACCTCACTATCCTCTTATACTCTAATGTGTGTGCTCTTACAGGTCTTCTAAACAGTCATAAAAAATAAACAAGTTAAAGACAGGTAAAAAAGGAACAGAACCTAAACCCCCTTTACTGGTGCTATGTTTTAATGGCCCCCCCCCCCCCAAGGATTTTTTTCACTAGCACCACCCCCGGTTGCATGATTTTCTCACCCGCACCCTCCCCTCACCTGGCTGCACGATTTTCTTTCTGGAACAGCCCCACCTTGGTTGCACCCCCACCCCCCCATTCGCATATTTCCATACTTCACCTTTGTGCCTCTGCGTGTTGAACTAGTTGGCTATTCCTACTGTGTTACATACAGTATTGTACACAGTTTATTTCCCAAACACTGTACATGCATACGATATATGAATATGGAATGATAACTGGTGGTCCAGAAACAACCAAAAACAAACTAAATAAAAACTTCTGGAATGGCTATTATGTGTGAGTCTTCCTTATTAGCATCTTTCATCATTATTATATCATGACAAATGACTATTGTTATTATTCGTTGTCGGTAGCTGTCTACCTTTGGGAATCTACCTATATTGAATCGCACTTATGCCAGTGTGCATTTAGCAGATTGAGGGATTTGTAAAAGTGATTTGCTTGACTACTGTGAAGGGCTGAATGATTTGCATTCATTTCCATTAGCCACTCCTGGAACAGCTATGATGGTAGCCTAAACTGGTTTAAAAAAAACTCCATTTTCCAGCAAAATTTTACGCCTTATGAACTAAAAAGAATAAAAATGTTTTATTATACTGTAACTCTCAAAAAAGCCTTTAAACATGCATTGGGTCCTAAGCCCAATATTGTAGCATAATCAGGTCCCTGCTAAATCGTAGATATTTCAGCACTGTTTTTGATGCAGGAGGTTGGCTCCCTGAAGGTGACATGGCAAGAAGTGACGATGACCAGGACTAAACGAACTTATTCAAGACCAGTGTCCTTTCCTGGATACTACTTGGTCTTCGGTTTTGCATCATTGGCTGAACCTGCTCATGATGGTTACACAAGTCAAGGTCTAAGTGGTCTTCTAGAGGGGCTTTTGTGTGCCTTCTAATGAGTTTTGTCAGCACTTAGAAACTGTAGCACCATGTTGATGAACTTTCTTACACACTGACTAACTTTCGACTCTTACCTTGAGTTCATTTGCTTCAATGTATCCACTACGATCTGTGTCGTATCTTCTCCATGCCTGCAGAGCAAACAAACACACAGGCACCACTTATAATCACTTAGAAACTACTGCTTGACAATACACATACAGTATATAGATTACATATTCTATTGTGTCCTTCAGGCAACCTATGTTAGAATAGGTGTGATTTAATAATAACCTGAACTAAACAAAAAACAAAGTATTTATAACATTATATATTTGCACAGTTAACACCACATAAATGAAACAATTTCTGCCGGTGACATAAATTCCTATAAATAATTAAACATCTTTCCTCTATCCTTGTAAGAAAGGAAATGTCACAAGAATGTATTGGTAACATTCTTTTAATATTGCATTAGTGCCAGTTTTGACAAGCAACTGAAAATGGAACACAAATGAAAAATGCAGTAGATACAGGTCAGGATGTGCACAAAGCTGAAAACCAATTTGCAGGGGACAGATGAAATGAAAAAAATCACATTTCATTAAAGAGACATTTTTCTTAAAGTGGTTTTTCATTCAAGGGGTATTTTTAAACATTTTAATTGATACATGCATGCATTAGAACAAGAAGAAATAGGAATATTTTAATTTTTGTATTAATCCAGCAGTTGTCCTATTTGCTGTGAACACTTATTAAATTGCTAAAGAGACACCTTTTCTCCTTGGAAAACGCAGCACTGATAACGTATGGCATTCTTAAATGAGAAGTTGTGTGTTTTATTCTGCTTTTCTGAAATGTCAGTGCAGGATGCTGGGTGAAAGAAGATTATATTTTTTTTCTTAGTTTCTCTTTTTAGAATATTTTTGTGAGAGCACCATTCTACTCCATACAAAATAAATAAATAAATAAATTGTACGGTAAACAGATCTGCATGAAACCTTGACGTTTCACCACACAACTTCACTGTGCTCTTGAAGTTGCTAGTGTATAGGCATTAATTTAACAGTTTTCCTGTTAGAACCCTTTCAACCCTTAAAAATAAATAATCTATGCAGGGCACCTTCTGAAGTTTGCGGCTTGTTACGTCCTGGTCTATAGGGTGTGGAAAAATAAAAAGTGGATTGAGGCCCCAATTTCATTTGTCTCCTTGATGATATTATTGGAGTGGGGGGGAGACAGCTCCAGGCCAAAATAATAAAGAAAACCACCACTAAGTACAGAAATTAGCTGTCCATCCTAACTATTTGAAAAGTAAAACTCCCTATCTAGCCAAAAAAATGACAAAACAATAAGGTGTCCTGTTCCCTACATCCCAGCTATGCACTCACAATGTGTACAATATTTACAACTACATACAAACTATTTAGATAACTGATCCATGCAAATCCAAGGGAACAAAGCATAATCAGATATCGAACAAAACAAATGGGTTAAACACACAATCATGATCACAAGGTGAACAAAAAGCCCACGGTCACTAAATGATACAGAAAGTCATGTTGGTTATGGCCTGTGAATACCAAGAATGGTTCCTATGTGGACTCCAAAGTGCTTGGGAGCAAATAATAAGTTGAGAACTTCTTTTTCTATTATGACAGCTGCTGAAATTCTCAGAAAACAGGCTAGTCTACACCAAGGCCATCTTCTTGAATTAACACAGCACCAGCTCCCATGCCACCACAAGCTTGGATGACTTTGTGTAATCAGGGGCAGCAAAAGTGGATCACTGGACAACAAATTCTTTCATCAAATTCAACATCCAAAGAGGAATGATAACCAGAGGACCACACAAAACACACACAAGACTTGGAACAGGACATATCTACAGTGGTGGAGGTCGAAGGAGAGAACAAAGCATCAGCTTACTGAACCGACACAAGCTGTGCCAGGAGAGAAGTTACAGTATGGTCATCCTTAACATCACAAAATGTGTTCTTTGAAATATCACTAGCCTCAGAGTGAGATTCGGTGTGCTCAAACAAGAATCCATCACCATACATTAAGGACTCAGAAAGATCTACCTCATTCTCCATTTTTCAAGCTTGAACTTCTGTCATGACAAATGCTCTGGACACAGCAGCGAACTCTTGATACCACATCATTTTTGCTAGAAAATTCAAGGTCGAACTTTTTCAATAGTAGTCCCAGCATTAGATCCTTCAGAGGTATATGTTCCGCCTCCTCAAGTTTTGGTTCAGCCTCTGCTGCAGCCAAACTCTCAAATACTTCCGACTGATATGCAACACATGAAATCTTATCTCCCTAGAGGTAAAATATTTTGTTTGACCAGTTTGGTGTACAGTGAACACCTACTTAGTTGTGCTACATGGCAAAAAAGCCTACTCTGAGTAACAGATAGTCTTTGCGGCAATGCTCAGATTGCTCTACAGTGGGGTCAAGTACAAGCTCATCCAATTGAAACTTAGAGGCTATTCCTGCAATCTATTATCTCCCCAACCCAAAAGTCAAAACCACCAAACAACCATCAATCCATAAAAGAAACAATAGATAACATCCTGGATGAGCCCCCAATTTTTCACGCCCCATTCCAGGATCTCGCTCCACTTTTTGTTTCTCCAGATCCTAGACTGAGATGTGACAGGCTAATTGGGACAATGCTGTTAAAGAACCATAGTTAAAATAAACAGCACATGGTTAAACTGTATGGGTTTATGGGTACGTGCAATGGACAACATTTGTGGAGGTTGTTTACATGGAAGGTGGATTGGCAGCAAAATAAATGTTCCAAACTAAAATTTCCACAAGGAAATCCACTTCTGGCCATGACATTACCTTGAAAAATTTTGGTTATGGCAAACACTAGAAAAACCAAAATTTGATTTAGATCATATGGTACTGGCTCAATTTAATACATATCATTATTTACAGGATATATAAAACCTGAAAAATAGCTCATTTCAAATGGATGATTGCTATTGTTATTAAAGAAATTGTATTGCTATTTATTGGTATTTCTGTATCACCACCGTGTACTTAAATTTTATAGGACCACACACACACACACACATACATGCTTACCGCCATGAACTCAGAGCTGGACCCCACAAACTGTCTGAAGCAGAGCAGAAAGTTCTCTTCTGTGGGCAGAATCTGGGCCAACTAGGAATGAAAGGAATAAGAGATGAACAGAAGAAGGGAGACTCCTGCCGCCTACAATAACAATATGGATATTACAACCTCTGTGACCATACGGAGTATGAGAAATTAAGATTTAATAGGCCCTGACGTTTTCGGTCAATCCTTTGTTTTTTAAAAGAGACTCTAGTTTTCCACAAGAAGCCCTCAGTTGAGTCAACTACAGCTTATTTAACGGTAATATTAGTGAATTCCCATGCTAACTGCATTGTACCTTTCCAGCACTGTATTCATACTTCACAGATACCAGATTATACCAATTGCCAAATGGAAAAACACTTTACATTAATGTTATATTTCAGGTCATCAAACCTCAAAAATCACTTTTCATGTGCTTTGAATGAAGAGTGACATGTATGGACAGCACTAGATATGTATTTGATGTCTAGTACTGAACAAATTGCTGAATGTCTGAATCCTAACAGATATGACAACATATCTGAGTTGCTCAATCACATACAGCATGTGTAACAGTTTACACCATGCCCCTTAGAGCAGTCATCACAACCTCGACAGAAAAGGGTGATTGCATACTTAGTGTGTCCCTGAGGTATGAAGTGTAGGTAGAGAATAAAAGTACAACAGATGTGTGGTAAAGTATTGAATCAAAGAGAGAACTGTGGTGATGACTGCAGTGTAAAACCACAGAAGTGTTGCTGAGATCTCTTTTGTGATGATTTGCAGTGTGTCTGGCCAATATCAATAAAAATGTTAATGCATACAGACTTTTTATTATCCATTTCACATCTCTGTTAAAAACTTTGCACCTTGCATGTAGATGGAAAAACTATGAGGTGATAGGTATTTTACTATATTGCTTTTGCCTAAAATTAAAATCATAAAATGACAGTCATACCTCTGACATCTCAATTCTCCCATCTGCGTTCTTGTCAAACTTCTGCATAAATTCTTTCATCTTTTCTCTGAAATTGGCATCAGTAGGGTCCTATCAAAAGAGCAAAGCCATCTTTACCTCACTTTAGACATGATATACAGTAAGAATGCAGAAATGCATCACCTGATCACAATTTACTACCACTAGTTAAAGGAGAGTACAAGTCGTGTCATCCCTGAACGTCATAATATTTCTGCTTCCCTTTTAGAGGACTTTGGGTTTCCTGCCCCTTCTTTGCCGGAAACTGGTCTTTCACTCACCACTCCTGCCCCTTTCCGTGCAATCTCCAGCTGACTGATGAAGTTTTCCAGCTCTTTGCCCTCAATGTAGCCATTTCCTGAAATAAAAGGACTTCCATGAGATTCACATTATTATTGTATGATGCATAGGCTCAAAATTGTGCTGAATCTAGGCTTATACATACAAGTTGAACTCTGTTCCATTTTTCTATTAAAATTTCACATGATTATAGCTCCTGGGTTTGAATCACACCTCGACTCTTTCCATAAACCTTGTATCTTCCTCCAGTGCCACACGGGCTTCCTCCCACAACCCAAAGATGTGCAGTTAGGCTAACTGGCATCTCTAAATTTGCTATAATCTGTAAGTGTATACATGTATGTGCCCTGCAATGGAACAGCATGCAGTCCAGGTTATACTCCTGTACTGTCCCCTATGCATGGCCTCCAGCCACCCTGCAATCCTAACCAGGATATTACTGGTTAATTGGAAGAGAGCTAGGTAATTATTGATGACTGTCAACTATTCATATTTTATGTAGATCTGACTATTTATTTGTTGACAGTATTGTAATTTTATTAACTATTCATTTTTTATGTAGATGTGACAATTAATTCATTGATGGTATTGTAATTTTATTTCTCATGTGTTCTTTACAAACCAGAGAAGCTGTATCTAGTTTAATGTCATTGGTTCATGTGAATAGGTTTATAAAAATATTACATCCATCCATTCATCGATCGATCCATCCAGCCATCCATCCATCCATCCTTGTCAGAGTTACGGGGATGTTAAAATATTGAAGAGTGTAAATCATCTGGGACCAGGACCAAATATGGTGTATTATGGAAGAAAAAGATTAGATTATGCTCTGAAGTGCAAGGGATGGTAACTACTAGAGTCCATAAAATCATCAAATTGTAAAAAGAGCCGCCACGCACACATACACACAAACAGTAGCACATTATCACATACACGTTTTGTGAATTCAGCCTTCTATTTGTCTTTTTAGCAACAACAGAATCAGTTTCCAGCCTGCAGTTGTGTTTATAGGAGTATCTGTGTTTGCTCCTAGAATGAGCCGACAGATGACCAGCTGTTTCATTTGTTGATTCAACCCCTGAACCGCTCCACCTGTATAGAACATTGTTTCTTAAACTTTCGTGTCGCGCTCCAGTTTGGGTCACCAGTGTGTTTGTCATGATTATCTCTGCTGTCATTGTGGTAATCCTCTTCTTGGGTCCCAAAATGGTACCAAGTTTATAAAATTTGCATGCTATGATCAATGGGAATGGCAGCTCAGCTACAGATTCTTTCAATTCCTGGATTCTCTTGTCAAACCTACATGCTTATGGACTGATTAGCTGGTCGCCATCCATCTGTAGTGAACGGCTTAATTAAAATATTGGATAGTGAACACTGCACAAGGCTCTCTAATTAGAGTGATTTGAATTTCATTTATTGAAGACAAAAGGGAAATCTTTGAAGGCCCACATTTGGAGAACTGCTGATGTCCATTAGCATCACCCATTCCACGCGATCCTACAAATGAACGGATGATTTTTTTCCCCCCATATCTCTGTTGTTGCTTTACTTTTAAATAAAATGCGCTCTACAGTAAGGAGGAGTGTGTGCATTTAGCTCTGTAGTCTGGTGCACAAGACGCCAGTTATTGTATCTGTGTAATGAATACGTCAGGACCCACATGCAGCTGGCAGGTTTTTATTTTCTGGGAGCCCCGGTAAGCAAAGTTGGGTTGAGAGAAACCCGGGTAGAACTATGCATCACAGCCAGGGGGAAAATCCAAGGACGAGATCCAAGAGACCGGCACAGGAGTTGGGAACCACACAGTCAGATGAATTGGTGAACAGATCCAAAAAAATGACAGGAAAGACAGGTCAGAATCCAAAAACGATCCAACGGTCATACACAGTTAATTCAGAAATCAGAAGAAATCCTCGGTAAGGGTTAGACACTCGCAATACCTCGCAGGCTTACAACAATGCTTGAGTGAAAACAGGTGTTATGACTTTGAGAACGACAGCCTTGAGTGGTCCAGTGGAGGCGTGACAGTCTGTTTTTAATAGGTGTATTAGTTGTGTCCATTGTTTTTTTTCTGCATTAAAAATCAGTAAAAAAAAAAAAAACTCTAACCAGGTTAAAGATCCGCAAGGTCATTCAGCAAAAACATAATCACATAATTGATTTATGTATTCAGTGTCATTAAGCCAGAGGCCACAGTCAACACTGATGCTGGGTTTCCAGTCACCCCATGATACTGGAATGAACCCAGTGAGCCGTGACTTACCAAGTGTTCCAATAATCCAATTGGTCAGAGGGGATAACACTGTGGTACAGTAACCCATATGGAATGCTTATGTAACGCAACACTGGAATAAACTGGAGTAAAAAAATAGAATAAGACTTTTTGGGCTCATAAAGGTATCACTGATATTTCAGGTTCACTCAGGCTGCTGAAACTGAACTGGAAACAGTGTTAATATTGACTATAAATTTTGATTTAAACTGGAAAGCAGGAGGCAGATGATAACCATCTTGTGAGATATTGTTGTTGACAAAGTCATTCTCTATTTTAGTGTTTTGGTAAATTTCCTACGAGGAATCTGTGTAGAACAACTCACGTATGCCTACATTTAAACCACCTGGAGTGCTGAAACAGAGAAATTGCATGCACATTATTTACTGGAGATACATCTTTGTGTATTAAAAATTGATATAAATAATAAAGGGATGACATCATATTAAAACTTTGCAAGCTGGTTTGAAGCTCTTCAATGGATGCAACTACGTTAACCTTTTGCTGGACATAAAGCATTAACTGCATATGAAACCACACCATGACCCAGTTTTCTTCAGTTTTCACAAAGGCTACCTTCCCATCACTGATCTGGTTATTAGATTCAGGGCTGCATATCCCAGTCAGCTAGGGCACAAGGTTGGGGTACACCCTGGGGAGGATGCCAGTTTTTCCACCGGAAACATACACAATGTGTCACTTAGAGACACCAGTTTGCCTAACTGCATGGGTCTGGGAGGAAATTAGAGCACCTGGCAGAGACTGATATAGTATGGGAAGAACAGGCAAACTCTACACAAACAAAGTGAAGGTGGGATTTAAACCCCGTCGCTGGAGAGGTGAGGCAACAGTGGGTACGTTGGCTCAGTGGTTAGCAATCAAATATGGACCTAATGTTTTAGCTTTTCTGTGAGAAAGAGGAACAAGTTAAAATCAAACTACTTGTCAGTTCTTGCCTCTTGCCTATGAACAACATTTCGCTGGCGATATAACTGGAACATCGCATAGCAACAACATATGAAGACCACTACATACCACTTACAGGCACAAAGGACTTACTTTCACTTTAAACCAAAACTGAGAGGAGGAACTCCTTTCAATATTACTACATGACAAGCATTTTCATCACTGGTGGTAGAAATTGTCCATATGAATACCAAGTTTCCGGAAAAAAAAATGTATTAGGCTAAGTGTAAAGGTATGACATGTCCTAACAGATGTGGTAATTTGACAGTGAGAGTCTTAATGTAACACAGATCAGGTCCTGACAGTCTTGGAATTAAATCAATAGTCAGTTTTGCTGCATAGCTGGCGGGACAAATGGGAAGGACCGTTACAATCCAATCTCCATTTAAAACTTTGATTCTTCAACACCGCTAGATCTCTTTTGAGATAACAGTACCTTTGTTACCATGAATCCCAGACTCTTAAAAAAGCCATTCTATCTGAGATGAGACAAACAAATTTATTATATAGAAAAAAGTACACATCAGAAAGGAAGAAAAGAGGATGAACCCTCTCCCCAGGAGAGTACCGCTGGAGTACAAGAAAACAAATATAGACAGGTGTAAATGTCCGTGGCATGCTTTCTAATGCATTACCATATTCACCGTTATCGTATGGTGTCAACCTCAGGCTCCATTAACTCCTGATCAAATAAACACTGCTGCACAGATTAAGATATAGACATGCAGCCTGTTTCTGGAAAAGTACAATGCTTAAGGTGAAGCAACTGCATTTCTAAAAAAAAAAAAATAAAAAAAATAAATACAAATATGACATCATTGTAGAATGAATTAGAGGAAAGAATCTCTCTCTCCTTATTGGTAATACGATGTGAAACACCACATTGACCTTGTCGCTGCAATCTGACTAGCCCATCTTTAACCATTTGGGCATAGTACTGCTTCAACAAATCATGATTATTTAATCGAATTACAGTGATTCATCTTATGGCATCCGCTGGCTAATGTAAATCCCTAAATAACTGACACTTTTCATGATCTAGGTCTACCCTCTCATTGATCACACATAAAATACTGGACGCATTATCTTCAGCGTTCTAATGATCATCATTTTAACGGAGTTTACTTTGTTTTTACTATCAAAATTATTCAAGTGATAAAAGCTACCATTTAAACTTAATTCTGTGAACATTATCACAGTTCCTAATTAAATGAATGCGTCTGACATGCCTGCTTAAACCATACACTCCATATCAACGCTGTGATTCAAGCCCACCCCAGGTGTGTGTGTACAGTTCCCACCTTCCATGAACAAATCAAATGTGATACAGAGATGATCACTCACTTGTAATGATGACAGATCTTATAGTGTCTTCTAGTGTAGTGTGTGTGTATTCTTTAGAGTGTCCCTAATCATTTGAAACAAAAGGGAAACTAATTTAAACCTAAACATCACATCACACTATAGCATGACTTCTCCATTAATGGAATTAATTAAATTATTGAATAACTAATTAAACGATTTTGAAATTATTTTTACTACCCGGATCACATAAAGCCTATAGTTAAGGAAAACACTGCAGCTTGTTTGAATAAATTTATTCTAACGCGATCAGGGTAATCTTGGTGTTAAATGCAGATCTAAAGATTATTTATAAGTTTATATTTATATGATACCCCTACAAACTGTGACTCTCTATAGGAGGTTCAGGGCAGGACCACACGCTCGGATCTTCATCCTGAGTGTACGGACGGATTCCACTGGAGCAAAACAACATTTAGAAATAGAAATCAACGTATGAATTCACATTAGTGTGACTCCCTAATGTGAGGACGCACCTTAATCTCTGTGGTCATACGGCTACTTTAGAAATAGACAAATGTCGGGTTCTTCAGTACGCATTAAAATGAAATCTGTTCCACGATCGATAAGGTGAATGTTATTTATACACGTTTTATAACACCTAAAAATCAAGTCAAACTCAACACATTATTTAATTTTTTTTGTTTGGGGTTATTTTTAAAACTTGAGGCTTACCTACTCATATCCACATAAGACGTTTTCGTTGAAAATTAAAATCGATCATATTTGACCTTTCCTCCAATAAACATGATTAGCAGTTATTCTCGACGTCAATGAGCATCAGCCACTTCTGCGTTTGAAACAACCCTCATTTCTGAGGAAGTTGCATTAGAAATAAAACACTTATAAGCGCGGCACCCACCATCACTGTCGAAATGTTTCCAGATTTCCAGGAACTGGGTGGCTGTCAGCTCTGCCAGGTGAAGGTAAGGAGCCTGCGCCTTGCTGGCCATAATATCAGCTTCGTGCGCTTTGAAATCCCGCGCGAACTTTCACACAATTAGATCCGATATTCACTGCGTCGGACCGGCTCTCAGTCGGCGCTTTTAAACCTGCCCGTAAACCTGCAATACTCAGACAGTCCTGAGGGAGGCGCAACGGCTCCATCGTGCCTGCCTACGTGAACGTAGTAGAAAGAATCACAACTCTATCTGCTCCCTGCAATTCCCGCACCGTCGTGATTCTACCGACAATTTGTGGATGACAACAAATTGCACCGACAACCCTTAACTGCTTAGAAAGACTGGATATCAAAATTACGGAAATTACATTTTATGGAGAAATACACACATTTTATACCTCCAGAAGCAGGAAATTGCACTAACATTTCATAATAATGTATCCTTCACATACAAATGTAGTGAGTTTTATGGCCCAAAGCATTCAAATAAAGCCTACTTGTGTGTTTACTGACTTAGAGGAGTCTAGAATACACCTTTTCAACCAGTCTTCTTGTCGTGCTTGTGTAAACTTTCACCTAAGCTCTGAACTTCGCAGAAGTACCCTGACTTGTGACCCCTCTTGTGAGCTGTTGAGAGAAATCGACGAATTTTCTACCATCTCCCGGGAAATACATGTTTACTCACTGCAATCGACCAGCTTACTTAAGAATACCAGAGCCAAGGGAATTTGAATGCATGGCAGCACAGTGCCACCCAACAGGGGAAAGGCTGAGCAGTAACAGTGCTTAAAAAAGCCCTTTCACAAGGCAATTAAATGAGTGTCCCCCTTGTGATTGGGATAAAGGCCAGATTAATTTGGAAGCCATACTCTAATCACATCTTGCACAATTACCATGAACCCCACCTGAACAGTGCATTTCTTTTTCAGGATATTAGAGAAGGACCATCCATTTGAAATAACCTTTAGACTTTATGACATGGCACAGCTTTATAATCAAATTCTTACTTTGTCAGGAAAAGACCAAGATGGGGCAGGGCAACATGACATATGAATACACAATAATTAAAATGTACGGTAAACAGATTTGCAAGAAATCTTGACGTTTCACCACAGAACTTCACTGTGCTCTCGATGTTGCAAGTGTCAGGTTAGGTCAGGCTGAGGAGCATGCCGCACCCACCACACGACGAAACACCTCAGTTTCCCGGTTGGTAACCCCCCAGGCTGACACATGGCCCGGTCCCACCCTTCGGAAATGACCGTCTATCTGCTGCAGGAAGTATGTAGGCATTAACAGTTTTCCTGTTACAACTCCTTCAACCCTTAGAAATAAATAGTTGATGCAGGGCACCTTCTGAAGTTTGTGGCTTGTTACTTCCTGGTCTACAGGGTATGGAAAAACAAAAAGAGGATCAAGGCCACTGCCTCATTTGTTTCCCAGTGCGTGCTGGGTAGACATTCATGCAGGGAGAGGGGAATATGGATCAGCTCCTCCCTGGACTGCAATTAGCAACTGCAGTAATTCCCCATGGAGTCTCTCTTGTTTACCTCAAAGTGCACCAGTTACCCTGTCTGAAGACCCAAGCTGTATGTATGCTGTATTCTGTCATTCTTTTTCAGGCACAGCATGAAAATGACATGAGGTTATGAGGTTGAGGGCTTTTACTCATTGCCTACAAGATTATCCTTGTTGCTTTAAATCCCAGCTAAGCTTTTCAGGGTTAACCTACGTCAGGTGACCTGCATGATTGGCTTGGCCACTGCCTGTTTGGCCTTGTCTCCTGGTTTTTTGATGCTGGTGCTGACGGGTCCATTTGAGAGTGCTGAAAGCCCAGCAGAAGAAAAAGCTCAGCAAAGATGTCAAAGATCATCTCTTCTGTGTCTCTCTCTCTATGATGTGCTATGGTTACAGTTGGGGTTTATTGGCAGGGCAGGGGAAAATAGCTAATCGATGTGAAATAAGAACCAGCACTGAGCTTTGAGGCGCTGACCTGTATACAACAGTCTATTTGCTTTCAAAAAATTCTTCTTCTGTTTTTGGCTTCACCTTTCAAAATACTGCCATTTCATGAAGTTTTTCATCATGGTTGGCTGTACTGAATTTTGACTCATTTGTCTCTTTGACTGATATCCTGAAATGCAGGAATGGATGTGTATTAACGAATGCAATGAAGCTGACCAGACACAACATGAAATATCTTGGGTTCATATTGTCTGCAATGAAATAAAAGTCACAGTGATTCTTAAGTTTACTTTGTACTTTCCATACCATCCCAACATGTACTATGGTCAACTTACATATGCTGATCGACCTACATCGCATGGCTTTAGACTGTGGGTGGAAACCTGCAAAGCATATGGAGAACATCCAAACTCCATGCACACAGAGTAGAGGTAGGATTCAAACCCTCATTCTTGGAAGTACAAAGCTACAGTGCTGACCTCTGAGCCATTGTACTCCCCGTATGGGCATGCTTTTAAAATCATTTTTGGGAGAATGGACCAGAGAGCAATTTATCTGCTGGCATCATAATGAAGGGTGTATTTTTGCAGTAGAAGTTTGAAGAAAAACTATACACAGTGCAGTACTTCTGTAGGTGTGGGGAGAGTCAGGGACATACGGCTGTATGATAGGGACGTGGGAAATTATAACTGAAGTAGATGGCTTGTAACTTCAAGCATGCAAGTGTGCACATCTGTCAGGCAAATTAAAGGATGCTCGTAGCTATGTCACCATTGGCTGGAAGAGAAATAAGACGGTTCCTGAAGAACAATTTTGGTTTTCTTTGCAAAATTTTCACAGGTCATTTCACTGCAAAGCCAGTGGGATTCAAGTCATTCACCACCATTCGCCTTCTGTAATGTAAAATTCAGAAACACATGACCTGGGAAATTGTGTCATCACCCTTTTTAAAAACTGGGTTGAAAAAGTTTAGCCAATACATTTCATAATGAAAAACCTAAACCTTTCAATAAAGAATGCATAATCATGGCTATCTCTTAAGGAAGAGCGCAGTCTGCAATGGAATGATCAGACTATTCCCTGTGCAACAAGTAAAACAAGCTAGACATCAGATAGTCACCAAACTACATATCAGCCTTCAAAATCTGTATTTTTCACTTCAGAAATTTATAGTGATATGTCCTGCACTCATGCACATCTTTTCCATGATTTTAACATGTTTGGTAATTAATTCAATTTATTTTCATAGTGCCTGAGTGTGTGGTAATTGCAACGTACATTGATGAGAAATGAAAAGGTCAGAAGACAACTGTAATGAAGATAGACTGGCTCCATGACGGGATGAGTCCTGGATAACTCTCTCATCATCTGGATACGCTGCGTGCTAGCTCTGTCTCAGGCAGTGCGGCTGACAGACGAAACATACCGTTTTCCATCCTTGTCATCTCAGCACCATCCGAGGATGATATGAAAAATGGACGGATATTTAGAGGCATTTTACGACAGCCAAAAATGAAAACTGTCAACGAGCACCAAAATGACTTGAGTCAACAGCAAAAATGAAATTTTTTTGAAATATTCCAGAATTCTTAATGCGTGAGCAGGGATTCACCGCAGAGTGACAGAAACTCTGATTTCTGAACAGCCATTTCAACACTGACGTTAAGTAAAACTGCGTGTCACACACTCGCGTAGCCTGCAGACATGCACTCTGCAGTCAGTATATTTTGTGCACCTGTGTAATGACCACGTTGCTAAGATCCAAGTGTAGAACAGACTTTTAATTGTGATCCAAAGGGATGTCGTGGACAGGCACGATCAAAACCGAGCGAGTCGTTACTTTACAAAACCAAGGGGAGATCCAAGTTGAAACCAAGGTCACAGGTAAGAAGTTGGAGACCGGAAGAAACAGTCAACAGGGCAAACAGATCCAAATTGGCAAGCAAAAACATGAGTAAACAAGGGGCGATCGAAGGTCATTCACAGGTAAGGCACGGATTATAGAAGAACTGCTCGGTACGATAGACATTGGCCATACCTCACTGTAAGGAGTGGGAACTGGGGAAATATAAAGGAATCTGAAAAGTGAAAACAGCTGTTAGTACTCCAGGAAGAAGGATGACTGATAAGCTGGACGTGGCAACTCAGCCGCCAGTGTAACAACCAGCTTGATAAGACAAACAATCCGCACCTCTAAACAGCGAGGCAAGTGATTTTAAACGTGGTATGATTAGTGGGTCCAGCATCTCAGACACAGCCCCCTTTCGAGAATCTTTTTCACACTACAGTGTCTAGGGTTTACAGAGAACGGTCTAATAAACAGAGAGCATCCACTGAGCGCCAATTCTGAGAGCAAAACCAGCAAAAACAAAGAAGAATGGCCAGACCCAATAAACCTGAAGAAAACGCCACGAGTGTAAAGGATACCTAATAAAATAACCATTGAACCAAGTTGGTAGGGAACCAAACCAATAGCAGGAAATAGCTTCTCTCATACATGTGTATAAGTTCGTGGGGATATTCCCAGCTTTTTTGAAAGCTGGTCAGGACATCTCCCACCAGCCTTACCTAATTCTAAACCTAAACGTATGAGTGTATATTTACTGGATGGAATAATTTATCTTTTACATCACCGTTCTCCGCATGTACGGACTGCTTGCTAAGAGGTTTTCGTACTGTAAATTGCTCCTTGTGAGTTTTGGATATTGGCCTCTGAGCCAGCAAATTAGAAATAACGGTGGAGGCTATGCTAACTGGCTTATAAAGTCATAGTAGGTAGACCCGACCAGGTCCTGGACACACCATTTGTCTTGGTGACACATTTACTGGGCTTTTATGACAAGCCAAAGCTGCTGTTATGAGTGGCTTGATTAACTTTTTCGGTGAGGATTACGTTGGAGCCACCTAGCTTTTTTAATGGCAGCAGAGTCAAATTAGCCCTCCTGTACTCTGTACACTGATTCCTCTTTGAATGAGACACACAGTTATTTAATGTTGCACAGCTGTTGCAAGAGTTGTCCTGACAACACATCAGGTTCTTGGATCGTTTAATAAATGAGAGGAGTACCTACATGCAACCCCAATACACTGAATAGCGTTATAATAACCTACTGAAGGTCCATTCGATTCAAAACCTTGAATTTATTTCACTTCTACTGTATATATAAGATGAAATGTGTGCATCCGCACTTCTCAACTTAAAACTATTTTTGGCCCTGCACCTTCTAGAGCGATTTGATATGACTACGTCTCATTCCAGTATTTAACCTGAGGAAGCATTGGAAATCTGTGCTTTAGGTATCAAATGAATAGTCTGATCATTCATTGAACAAAAGTATCAGTAACTGAAATGAAACACTAGTTTTATTTTTTGAAACAGTAGTGCCAGTCTAGGTAAGCTATAAGACGTGTGTTAATCATCTGGCTGCTTCCCCTGTTCTTGATCATTTCCATCAATCCATCTATTTTCAGAAAATTCGTATTAAATAAGAATGCACATTAGGGAGTCTGTGCCAGGAAGGCCAAAGCCCTCTTTTAAGATGGATTTTATTGCAGGATATTCATACATAGACATTAAAGTTGTGTCAGGGTCACTTGATCTTTGGAACATTGAGTGAAACTGGAGCACCCTGGGTACCTAGTGTAACGTATAACGTGGATTCATACTTCTTAAAACATTGTTGATCCAAAGTGAGAGCACTCAGGTTACCAAGGGCACCCTCAACGATTTTGTCATAGATGTTGAAATTTGTACCGTATGTAAAAATTCCAGAGAAAAATGTTCTGTGATTATCTTAAATCATTTGATGGTAATGTCTGACTGTTAGCGTATGGCCTGGTTCCTATCTGTTCACCATCCCGCCTCTTCTCACTCTCTCAGTGGCCTTCGCTGTCACCGTAAGCATCTATTACAGTAAAATAATTTGAAGTACAATAAAATTAAAACATGTAAACATTTTTAGCAGTGTAATATAAAAAATTTGAAACTAGTAGTTCAGGATACTCCCAGCCACCACAGGTTTTGAAGTCTCATTTGTCCCATCGTTTCTAACAAGCTTTAACGTGTAGTGTGAGTTTCTCTCACGCATTCATTCTCTCTCATTTCCTCATCTGCTAAGCTCTACCCTTGAGTCCTCTATAGGTACGATCTAAAGGAGACCTGGCCGTTCTCTCACTAAATATGCCATTCACGCACCATTTCAAGCTCACAGAAGTACCTGCAATATACTCACCTTGCTTAGGCCACACTCGTCACATAATGATGCATCGAAAGATCTGCCTCATTATTTCTCAGATGAACACTGTAAACATGGAGTATAAAGACAGCAGAGATGTGGTTTCTCAGCTGTTACGTGGAAAGCTGTTATTGTAGGGATGCATTCCTACAAAGAATATTTCCAATGGATTACAACTCATCAAACACTCAAGACCCTAATTAGAATCTCATTGTATGTTTCTTGTACAAATATAAATAATTATTGCTCATCCATAATAAGAAATATAAAAACATTTTTATTTTAACTCGCTTGGTTTTATTTTGATTTAATTTTAATTAAGCAGTTAAAATTTTGGTGGCAGACAAACTTCAGATGTTTTAACCGTTTCAGTTCTGTAGCTTCTGGGTGATGAGAGGGGGCAAAGGGAAAAGAGAGTAAACGATGAACTGGGGTTGGTGTTTTTTTCTCTTTAATTCAGCAACTTCAACTGAGTGCATGCTGGCATGTAAGTTCACTGCTGCCCATTACAGTGCATATTTGTGAATAAAAAGGAATATCCATGTGATCTCACTAAGAACCTGGTTATAATATTTGGTACAGATTTTACGGCAGGCAACTTTTAAGGTCGAAACGGACAATCTGTTCCCCATCGCCTGACAGTTGTGTCACATACTGTTTCCTTTGATGTCATCATCATCATCATTAAGCGACATGGGGGTTCAGTAGTTAGCTCCATTGGCTTGCACCTCCACGGTTAGGGGTTTGAATCCTGCCTCCCCTCTGTAAGTGTGGAGTATGCTCTACTCCAGTTTCCTTCCATAGCCTAAAGATATGCAGTTTTGGATAACTGGCATCTCTATGTTGCATGTAGTATGGGAACGAGCCCTGTGATGGCTTGGCATTCCATCCAGGGTGTACTCCTGTGTTACTTGGGGTAGGCTTCCGGTCACCCTGACCAAGATAAGCAATTTCGTCTTTTTCTGCTGATCAGGTCAAACCGGGCATCTATTACCATGGCCACAGACACGGGGGAACTGTAAAAACTATTATCGCCTGCTGTACCACCATGAAGGATTAGGTGCTGAAAGATGCAAGTGAGAAAGGCATGCAATGGGGGGGGCTGGAGGTTGGCAGTGAGCCTCTTGTTGGCCAGGCCACCCCTGCTGTAGTGCATCCCGGGTCATCCCCAGGGCTTCCACCCAGTGGAACATGCCTGGAATAGCTTGGGAGCTGTCCATATGACATGCTTATAAGATGCCCGATCCACTTCAGCTTACTCCTCTTGAACTAAACAACGGCTCTATTCTATGTCCCTCTGGATCTCCAAATTCGTCGCCTTGTCATAGAGAGTCCATTCAGCAACCCCATGGAGAAACCTCATTTAGTGTTCTTTTACTCATGACCTTGTTTTTTAGGTCATTACTGAAAGCTTATAACCACTGATGAGGAGTAGAACATAGATTGACTGGTAAACCACGAGTCTCATCTTATGATTCCTGCTTCACCACAAAGGACAAAAATGCAGCCAGCAGACCGATCAACCTGTCAATCTCACGTTTCCTTTTACCATAACTTGTGAACAAGATCCCCGGTACTTCAACTCTATTGTACGCATAAACAACTGGCAAATTCTCCTCTCTGCAACTCACAGTAAATACTCTTGATCCCCATGAAAAACACCAGCTGCACGGCCCTCAGCCTTGGCCTGAGCTCTTCCACCACGGGGCTGAAACCTTTCTAGTATACTAGTTCAGGCTCTTTCCCACCTGAGAGGTAATGCTCCATGGTCCCGAAACTGGTGAAGATTGTCAAGGTATAATTTGTCTGGGCTCGTCCCACTCCATATCATGCTTATCATTCCAAATGGTACTGCACCAGACCCCACCTCTCATCTTGTGGGGGCCAGACCACAAGATTGCTCCATGTAACCATTACATGGCTAAGCCTGGTCAGGTAATGTGGGTGGCCCAGCCACCAAGCACTTGCCAGCAATTGTACTTTGTCTGGCCTTTCCCTATACGCCTGTTCGGAAAGCAAGGAAGGCCATATAAGGAGCTCGAGCTCCAGATGGTGTAGCTCTGTAGACCATTAAGGCCTTCTAATCCAACCTAAAATCACCATCCATCTAGGGGTTGTTTCCTTTTTACTCTGTGAAATAAAGTCATCCACCCTCATCAGCTGTATAAAAAAAAATAGCAGTTTTCATCATGTGGGTAAATTTTGAGAATTCGTATAATGCGATGTATCATTCCAGGTGAAGTTTTCCCAGACTTCAGCCACAGTTTTACTCTGTTTTAAGCTGATTTGTTAAAATGCTTTACATAACCCTCACAATCACCATGTCCACAATAACCATCAGACATCATCATCTTCATGAGCCAGATCT
Organism: Gymnarchus niloticus; assembly: GCA_009936485.2. Taxonomy (NCBI): domain Eukaryota; kingdom Metazoa; phylum Chordata; class Actinopteri; order Osteoglossiformes; family Gymnarchidae; genus Gymnarchus; species Gymnarchus niloticus. The sequence continues at coordinate 17,492,382 of JAACJT020000016.1, read as the reverse complement.
TTGTTGCCATCATGAAGAGATCTGATACTCTAGGTAACTCTTTGCCTACTTTCACTCACCTTATTTCAGTAGGAAAATGGATCTCGCACTTTATTAGCAACTTTTCATAATCCACAAAGCAGCTATCAGCCAGATTGATTAAACCTTCACCAAGCTGTCCTTCTACCATGTGTGTTTATCTGTATTAATCTGAGTCACTCCGTTTCGTGACTGAGATGGATCTGATCCATTTGTCTTCAACATGTCATGCTGTTTCCACACACTGTAAATTCATGTGTTATGACGTTTAATCACAGTGTCTTTCCTCTGGGAATATTATATTTGAGCTGGGCTAACTTGTGCCTTTGACCTTTGACAAAACCTGTTATATCCCTGGACATTATTTAGCCATCTGTGAGCGAGGATTCGCCATGTAAATAAAGGGCAGATGGTAAAACAACCAGGGGAATCCAAGATTCCCACAATATCAAATTGCGGTTTTGACTCCAAGTCCAAAAACATTGCTAAGCCTATTGGTAAGGAACCAGGAAAACTGTACAAACTGCATGAAAACTCTAATGAGCCTCACTCAATGCTAACTCATTAGAGTTTGTGACAGCTTATGTAACATGACCTCGTTGCCAGAAGTATTTTCATAGTATTTGTGACTATATAATGCTGTCGTAGATTTTTGCTATAATGAAGGTTATCAGGAATCTCATATAGCTTAACTTTAAGTAGGAAAATGCCGAAGGGATGCAGCTTGTTTACATAGAGTACACGCTTGATGTGGTGTATTCCCTCATTCCCGTATCGTTCCATTTTAGTACAAACTGGAAAGTAAGGTAGATAATACTTCACAACATACTGTGGAATTTCCTGATGTGTTACTGCAGGATTAGTCACTACCCTTGGCTTGGTTTTGTATAAAATACATGTATTCTCTCTAAGGTCTATTCAAAGCATTTCCAATGAGGTTCAGTTCTGAAGTCCAGGAACGTTTACTGCACTTCAAACATGGGCCAGCCGTTGCTCAGTGATTTGTTAGTGATGGGTACTACGTAGTAAGTAATGTGACAACTTGGCTAACCTCCATTTTTGAGCATCAGTCTTATTTGTGATGATTTTTACCTCTCCAGGTATGGTAAAAACTCCCCACTGCTCAATAAAATGTATTTCAGAGCTGTGACCGTTTTTTTTCCCCAATTCCTCGCTGAATCAATATGAACATTAGGGACTCTTAATGCAGCTACAGATTTTTTTCTGACTTGCATTTAAACAAATTTTCAACCAAAACAAAACACATTCAGCTTTTCCCTTTGTGAGCCTCTGATCGACTATTTGTAATGAGACGTAACCCGCAGTGATAGCAAGGCATTCTCACATGACCAAGTCATAATCAGTCTTACACTAAGAGCCAATTGTATTAAAATAATTTACCGGAGGTCAGTCAGTTTCCATTTCATCTGTACTTCTGGGATCTTTTGCATTCATAAACTCTGGCATCTTAGACTAAATCCTCAGAGTATGTACGCTCAGAGGGCAGTTTTTTAGGTGCTCCGTACCACAGTTCTGTGTAGAAAGTGTTGCCTGAATGCACTCATGTACCATTAAAACAGTTGTAGAGGTAAACATGTGTGGCCTCCCTGGTATTAGCTAGGTATACCTTAAAAGATGTGAGTGCATCTTTATTTGTAGTTGGTGCATACATTCCCATGTTCAAGAATTTATATCTGTTGAAGGTTTTATGTGTGATCATAATTATACCATCATACAGTGTATTCAAATCATATGCCTGTCAAGCACGACTAATAGCCAGAACATCTGAAACTCCCCCATGATTACCAACGATCTTAATCAAGAGATATGTAACTGAGTGTCGGAGTTCAATAACGTGGGAGCTCTGTATAGTTAATACTTAGAGACTGACGGCAATGGAATCGAGCCAAAGAGAATGATCAAAAAAAACAGATGCACCTCAACTGACATAATACAATTTAACTTAAATCATTAGTAATCAATACATTTTGACTTAAGACAACTGAAGAAGCTGATAAAAACTGACCTCTGTTCTTGGTAAACTGATCGCACACACGTACTTGTGATATTTTCAGCTTACGTTAGACAATTAGAACGCATTAGATTTGTTTTAATTTTTGTACAGTAACCTTCAGTTTTTAAGCAACAGGAAAAAAGTATAATGTGACCAAAAATGTCGGCAGGAACGTTGTTCAGAGAGAGTACACTGACCCTCAGAAAAACAGAATAAGGTGATGGACATCAGCAGTGAAACTGTGCCCCCATCTGCAGCACGAAAAATGTATTTTTAGACCTCAAAACATGGCTGACGCATAAAGGAAATGTGACAAATTATACTGTCCACCATGTACCCAGATCAATGGCAGTGCTGCCCTGCGCCTCACTAGGCTTTCAGAGACCACAGCCTTCTGAGCTATTCCGTGCTTCACAAAAACAGCTCATTATTTTAAGGCAATTCGCAGAATGATGTTCATATGAGCACTTGAGGATTTTTTTCTGTGGTAAAGTGCTGTTGTTCAAGTGATGTATTAATACTATAATGACTCAATGGATGCTATGCTGAGTTGGTTAACCTGCGACTATCTCTAGCAATTAGCAAGTAAATATTGCACCATCACATTAAGACGTGCAAATTAATTTTGTTTCAGAACATCTAAAGGAGAAGCATAAAAGATTCTAGCTGTCAGCCATATTATTGTCTAGCAGGATGTCCCCCCCACCCCCCATTCACACCAGCAGCTCATATCTTGATCAGCAGGTTGCTGACCAGCCTCTGAAGCTCCTGGGCTCTCATTTTGGTAGTCTCCAGCACCTCCTCATGACTGGCACCCTTCATGCACTTGTAGTCCGTCACCACCTCGTTGGTGACGAGGGACAGGCCGAGAACACGCAGGCCGCAGTGACGGGCCACCACCACCTCGGGCACTGTGCTCATCCCTGGAGGTGACCGGGCACGGTGAGCGATGGAGACAGAAAACAAACAGTTATGGAAGGAGATAACCGTGATAATTTGACAGGCAGAATAAAGCTTTAGGTGGAGTGAGAAGTTTACAGGGAGGCGTGGCATGGGTAAACATGGAGTAACATCCCAACTGGCAGATTCATGCTCACCAACAGCATCGGCACCCAGAGCCTGTAGCAGTTTGCACTCAGCGATGGTCTCGTACGAGGGGCCTCCCACCATGCAGTACACTCCCTGCTGAAGGAAGGAGGAGCAGCCTTGCTCCTCCGCGGTCTCGCGGGCCAGGCGCAGTAACTCCTGGTCATAGGCGTCAGACATACAGGGGAAGCGGACGCCAAACCTGCGGCGAAATTGACAGTTAACATCCCCATCGGTTATAACAGTGCCCTGAATTTTAGAGAGGCTGTGCTTTTGGACATTAAAATGTATTGTGATGACGGCTCCCACGAGAGGCAGGAGGCGGGGATATCTTTACATTTAACAAGGCAAAGGTGGCCAGCCGCAATGAGCAGCCTCACACGTACACACCGACTCCACATAAGAACGCAACCTGGGGGTTAGGCTTGCTAGCCCCCACACACAAACACGGTGGGACAAATACACAACACACGCTACCCACAATCCCACCCTAAAGACGGTGCCGGTCCGTGCCGCTACAGTATGATAACTTGGCTTATATCATATGCATGTTTACATTTATCGCATGCAACACTGATTTATGTCCCCACGTTAATATTATTATTCCATACACTGATATGTTTGGATCCCTATGTTTGTAGACACTTTTTACTTATTTGCATTTAAATGTAAAATTTTGACCATCCATAACCCCTGAACCATGCATCAATTGATCTGACAGCAGCTTATCCAGTACTGGGTTACAGGAAGCTTGGCGCGTCTCCAGGGGAACAAGTTTGACGGGACACTGTAAAAAAAATCTGTCCCTCTCCACACACACACACACACACTCTCACCGTTCCTCATTTGCACCACGTAAGGGATGCTGGCCAGCAAATCCTGGCATGTTAATGTGATCCTGGATCAACATGATGTCGCCCACATTGAAGTTGGGGTTCAGGCTTCCAGCAGCATTAGTGACAATCAGAGTTTCCACTCCAAGGAGATAGAAGATTCGCACTGGGAATGTCACCTGGCACAGGAAGTTAAAGAAAAAGGAAGTGATTGACAATTACAGAAACCATTATCTTAAAATTTATTCAGTCGCAAATAGGTAGGTTTAAAATAATTCCGAATTTCCATTCTCACAATGCACATTTAATCAGCGATCGTTATCACATTTTTACTCTTATGTATCTGGAGTAAAATTTTCTGAAACCTTTTCATAAAATATAATTTGATAATGTGGGAAAAAGAATCTTTATATTTAAAAATACCATACATTTAGAAAACTATACAAAAAAACCATTAAACTGAATAATGACTAATAAATACGCTGTGACAAGCAGAACTGGCTGCAATGCACTGTTAAAGAGACAATAAGCAAGGCGTTGATTCACACAAGCAACTGGGGATGTCAATATTGACGGCGATGGTGACAAATACTTTGTTCGGTTTTATGAATGGTGTGGCAAATTTTAAAGATTCTCAATAACAAGGGTTCGGCGAAAGAGGTCTGCTAAGCATCAGTATACAAGCTGGTTGATACCCCAACATCTGCCCAGTCACACATTCTCTCATGCCATGTCACCTACCCATCATTTCCAGACCAGCCTTTCCAACTTCCTATCCCCAGCTCGAAACCCTTTGCAACCACACCCTTCTCACCGTTACTTCTTTGATCGGTTCAGTCTCAGCACAACTTTGCTCTTTCTTAAGAGGTCGTCACCGCAAGATAAAGAGAGAGTGTGTCTCCCATAATGATATACTAGAGTCAGGAAGGAGGACTCTACATAGGCTAGAGTTTGCCTGATATCTTATTGACAGTAAGTCTTAATCCAAGTCTGTTTACAGATGATTCCTTTTAAAAAATGATCTGATGACACAAAGGGGGGGAGATAATACAGAGTCATAGTCATGTTACTTTTATTTCATATTTTATTCTATCTATTCACACGTATATATACTCTGCTGATTTTATCATAATGAAACCTATTTTTGTTTTGCGTACAGAAATCTTGGAGCCCCTGTTCTGTCTAAATGTTAAACTCATCCCCATTGCTGGCCATAATTACCTGACAAAACATTTCTGAACTGATTAACTACACAGATATATAGATATACACACGCACACACACTGTATATGTCTGTATATAATAATAATAATAATAATAATAATAATAGATCCTGTCAAACTACATGCAGCAATCCACTGGGCTGTTGAGTTTGTTATGACAGCTAGAAGAACTCAGACATCACCCACATGAGGGCCGGTATAATCAATAGATATTTCACTAGATAGTTTATCCTGTCAAAACTGCAGTGTTGTACCTAACGGCGGTACCTTGACATTAAGAAAGATGGAATATCAGTCGCGTCAAGCTGTAAGCTGAACTGCCATACAGTTGTCATCCCATCATACTCATGCCTTGTTATTAGTCTACTACTAGGCTGAGCACACAGGAGCATTCCAGAGATATCAATCACTCACCTTGGCACTGCTGTAACCTTCATAGAAGTGGAAACGGCCTTGCATACACACACACTGCTTTCCATTCAGCTCCCCGAACACCAGCTGACCATCATGTCCAGGCACTGTAGAGAGGGCACACAATGTCAATGTCTCAAGAAAAACAGACGGACGGGGGATTGCTGGGTTTATTTTGCATGTACTTCCCTTTTCAAGGTCTTTGGATGCAACTTTACACAGTTCCAGAATCTGATGGATTAGGCAAACTGCAATAAACTGACTAGCAAACTAGATATTTTCACACTTTTGATCTGGATAAGTAATGTGTTGGAACAGTAAGAGGAGTATGAAAAAGGCTGCAGATGCCAGGCAGGCCAAGATTGGCTAAGCAATGGAATCTGAGCCACCTATGGTCCCAATGCCAGGGCTAATTATGAAGTTCAAAACAGTGATGCAGAAATAATTACACGTTTTAGAGTGAATCGGGTAGGGGAGTCACCTAAACTCTCCGCTTCAGTAATGATGTCATCATGATCCAAGAACTTTAATGGGCCACTATAAACGGGCTTTTTTTATATGATGAACTGCAAAAGTAGGTAGCTATGTCCTGACAGTGGCACTGAACAGTGGTGGGGAATTTGTTTTATTCATTAGTGTGTTATTGTGCCAACCATGATAAAAATCAATTCAGTTTTCAGCCATACATTGGATATGCTTCATCTGCTAAGGCAATCTGCATCATAAATTACACTAATTGCCCAGGTATACTTTCATTGTAGGTGGATCGCTAAAAAAAAAACCCTTTAACTCTTTCCTGTTTAGTTCAAGACTTATTATGATGTTTAGCAAACAGTGACACAGTTAGATAATGGTTATATTAGAGATCGTTGCCTGAGCTCTTGCAGAGACCCTCACTGACCTGTGCTCTGGGGGAAGCGTGGAATTTCCGAGTAGGGGAACACAGTTTTGTTTTTCAGTAGGTCTCCGAGCCCTCCAAGGCCAGAGCCACAGATGATGGCTACTTGGGGCTTCTGCTTTGTGTTAGTCAGCAGCCAGTCTGCTGTCACTTTGTAGTCCTCAAACGTATAGCTGATGGCAGACACACACAGGCGTTATAATTGACTTTTGCAGAGTATTGGTTTGAGCCATACATATTTGGAGTACGTTTTCTGTACATTCTCACTGTAAGACAAACAATATGCAGTAGGATTAGGCACATCATCTTTTACAAGCAGCCAATCGTGTGGCTGCAACTGAATGCTATATAAACAGCACACAGACAGGGTGAAGAGGCTCAGTTACCGTATGGCTAAACATTAGACTGGCTAAGACATGCGATCTAAGAGATTTTAAATGTGGTTTGAGTGGTGGTTCCAACATCTCGGAAATAGCTGCCTTCCTGGAATTTTCACACACCACAGTCAGTGGTTGTTCCTTGGGTGAAAATGCCTTGTTAGTTAGAGAGGTAGAGAGCAATGGCGAGACTACTTTAAATTAAGAGGAAGGCTGCAAGTGGATGCAAGAACAACAGCTCAGTAGAACAGCAGTGTGCAGAGTTTTCTCACCCATCTCTGTAGCAGTTCTGGAGTCAAAAGTGGGTCTCATCCAATACAAGTAGGTATCACTGATAACATGGGTACTGAATGTATTTAAGTACTCAGTACTGACTCTTGGTTTAAATAAGTGGTGAAATTGTGTGGGCCAAAATAAGAAAGATAAATCGATGGCTGGCTGGAAAAATCCAGATTCTCAAAACAACAAAAAGCATCAAATTTGAGTCTCAGTCCTACAACTGCAATGGAAAGGTGTGACACGGTTTGCTGCTTTGCTAGGACATCTGAGTCCTGAAATAACAGAAATGATTGCAAATACTGCCCTGAAATAATAGACCGGTACAGTTGTATATAAACTCTGGCCTACCAAACATATGTAAGAAGGTACCCTACATTTCACAGGCACACGCATGACCGGCAAAACGAGCACGGCCTTCTGTGCCTCTAACTTGGAAATGTCCAGAGTTCTATACACATTTTTTTCCACACCCGCATTCCCCCAGAAATACATCTCTACTGAATCAGAAAAGCACCTCTTGAAACTGATTGGGTTATGGCCAGATGAAGTTTCCAACGCAACTCATCGATTTGAAGGCCAGACCCTTGAGAAAAAGTGAATAATTGTGAGACCGAGGTGACACCAAGTTGTAATTTGGGGCTGTTAATATTCATTTCCATCAAGTTACAATAAATTTGATTACCAACAATATTTGTCTATCCACTGCTTTACCTCAGGATGGAAATAGGCACACAAACTTACCAGTTGACCTAATATCCAGGATTAACGGCAAGTCATTTGTTAACCATTCGGTAGAATCTAAGGTCGTCAAAGTATTCACTTCTGTTTTCATGACTGGACTATTATGGTATATTTGGTATACGTGACTTTAGGGTTAGTTAGAACACCCTGGAGAGATTATATATCCCTAAACTGGCCTGGAAACACCTCGGTATCCTCTTGGAGGAGCTGGCGGGGGTGAGAAAGGTCTGGACATCTCTGCTTAGACTGCTGCCCCCCGCAAGGTGGACCCAGATATGCGGTGGAAAATGGATGGATGGATGGATGACAAATGACTTACCATTAACACCTGGTATTGTTTAAAAGGGTGAGAGCTTACCTGTCTTCATCCTGAGGACCCGATGTGAAGCGGTAGACAAATCATTTTGATAATCAAGTTTACTGTAAATGGATGGACATGAATTTATTAAATTAACGTTGCGCTAAATTATGACTTGGTGTGGCCTCAGTTGCAGAATTAACTCTTTTTTGTCACGAGTTACGACTTCAAAGCGATAAACTGTGGTTGTACGAAAAAGCCTCTGACCATAAATCAACCAGGTTCTACAGATGGATGGATGGATGGATGCGTTTCAGGTTCAGCGGGGGCGCGCGTCTGGGGGAAAGCTGGTGCGGAAAGATAACCCGTTTTACAGGCTGCAGCAACACCAGCTTTTTCCATTCATTCTGCAGAGCGGACATTAGCACAATGTTACCCATCTTTCCAGCTGGAAGGGAATACAGAACACACTGTGTTGTGTATTTCAATGGCTTTAGTGAAGACCTTGCATGAAAGCCTGGTGTTGTGTTTAAATATGCATTCACAGCGCGGATCCAGTACAATACGCCTAGTCATTTTTCTACATCCCAGAGTACACATCATATCGCATATGACTGCATTTAAAATATTTAAACCCGATTACAAAGGTATATCGCAGACGGGCACTTTAGAAGCAAGGTGCTTCTCCTGTATTTTAACAAAACAAAACAACAACAACAATAATAAATAAATATAAATAAAATAATAATAAATAATCTGTATGCCAGTCAGCTTCGATGTTTTTTTTTTTTTTTAAACAGCCGATTTCCTTTCTACGTTTCTGACACAAAAGTTATTCTCCGATTATCCTCATTCAGGAAAATGAGGATGAATGTGTGTTAAAGGAAGGTAGACAGGGGGGTTTGGGAAACGGGGCGTGTAACAGTGATCACGGCTACTGTACCTGCCGTCCACAGGCGATGACTTGGCTGAAGACATCTCTACAGTGACAAGGTGCCGCAATCTGAGCCAAGGTGGCGTGTAAATTCAGCGACCGGCACCATACGACTGCCACAGATACCAGCAGCCTGCCACGTAATGGGTGGCGTGATTCGGAGTCATTGGCTGCGAGCCGCTTACAGTTGAGAAGATTTTTTTTTTTTGTGCTAATCCGATTATTCGGCCCACTGACTAACCGAATGGCCCAGATGGGAACCCCCGTGCCTGTAACGACGAGGCTCCACGCCAGAAAAGAAACCTCCCTTACTTACCCGTCTCTGAATGGCACACTTTCTTTAACCTATTGTTTGAGTTAAGTTTAATATGTCATACATCCATTCACTTATCCTGGTGAAGGATGTCTGAACGGGATGTCAGTCTGGCAGAGGGCGCGCGCACACGCACACACACCCCGTGGAAAATTTACACAGACCAATTAGTCTAATTACACATCGTCGAAGGAAACCAAAATACCTGGAGGTAATTTGTCAGGACATGAGAAAAAAAAAAAACAATTGTTATATATTAATACAATACAATGCCACAACCCTGAAGGTGTGAGGCCATGGTATTAATCACTGAGGCCCTGTGTAGTCTTAATCCTATACAGATATTTTGACTGACGAGTAAATCCTTTAGAGCTTGCGCAGAGCTCAATTTTTCTGCAGTATAAGCAAATTACATGCTAGAAACAAAAGTTCACAGGCTCAAATACTGTCTCAAGTTAAAAGTTCTCTGCATTATCAAATAGCTCTGCAAACCCTTGACTCTTGCAAGACAAAAAGCATCTTTTTCCATCATTCCTTTACTCCCCCATGGCCCAAATACACATTTACCAGAGGGGCACTCCTAACCTGGTGTTAAGCTGTACGCCGGCATGGCTTAGCATCAGGAAATGACCCACTGCTCTCCTGTGACTTATTACACACTCCTCCGACTTTTTACGCACTCCTCCGTGCACCATGATCCCCGCAGTGTAATAGGCCCTTCGGGAAAGTAACATAGGCATTGCCTGAAGGACGGAAACACAGATGACCAGCAGGTAATTCGTCCACAGGAGTTAGAAGTCTTAACGCTTGGTGGTGTCAAGGATTCAACTGGCATTAAGAACCTTCAATTAGCATGAGGGCCTCATCCTGGAGCTCAGCTGTAGCACAGGACCAGAGAGATGGTGCAGAGAATATGTCCTGAATGGTCCTGTCACTCTAGGTATACAATAGACCAGTGACTTCCAAAGTGGCAGATGGATAAATTTCATTCAGCCATCACACTGATTAGAAACCATACAAATATTACCCACATTCACAAGTTAGTTTTCAATGACACAAAATTATGTCACAGCAAACATTCTCCTGCAAAGCAGATGCTAAATGCATACTCTTTTTGGACAATTGGTGAAAGCACAATCTGTTCCTATAAATGTACAAGAGGTTTTCCCCATTTATTTTGTTAATGTTTTTACTTGAATATGCCGGGGGGGGAGGGGGGACAGGATGCAGCACCCAGCTCAGCATGGCAACATGTGTTTATATTAGTAGGAATAGTTTGATGTCATAAAAGTTCTCTTCAGTTGCTGTGCAAATCCCTTTTTATAGTAGAGATTTCAAATTGAAACCGTACTTATGGCAAAGAGACTGAAATCAGACAGGGAGATAGTCTGGTGTGTGTGTTCGTTCTTCTGAATCACTGACTAGCTTAACCAAGCTGGCCCAGGGCTATTTCATTTCTTATTAGGCTGAACAAGGCATTGACTAATCACAAATGATAGTCTCACCCAACACACACTTTGAAGTTTCACTTCTCCCATCACTACTAATTTCATGCAAACCATTTACTTCAATATTCAAAAGACTGAACGATCATTCTTACCAAATCATATGAAGTAGCAATATTAAGCAGACCAGATTAAGTATGGGCAATAATTTTACTTTAACAGTTTGTGGGGTGAAATCAGTACGAGATTCAACAGCTAGGTAATTTAAAAACTACATTACAAATCAACCTGCATGTTTCATTTCCATAATTTATTGGCCATTTGCCAACAAACCAGCTTTACAGCACAAAGCAAAAACCCATTATAACAATCTACTCATTACTTTTTTTGGAGCAATTGCTCACTGCCTGCCACTAACATTACTTAACATACCAGAGAGAATATGCTAGCCACCCCCTCAAATTCACTTGAGAAAATCCTCCAATTCAACAGAAACTTCCCATAAACTTTTTTGAATACATTAAACTGCTTGTTACATCAACATTGCTCAAAAAATAAAGCCTTTTTAAAAATATTGTCATTTAAAAAAAAAAAAAAAAGGATGATCCCACCTTATAGGGTTGTAAAAATGCAAGAAAACTAAAACATGTAAATCCAGATTCTAAATGAAATGCCAAAATTCACCTTATGGGATATATATAAAAAAAAAACTAATAGCCCTATATTAAGAGTCTGACCTACCAAAATCTTCTGAAACACTAGATATTTTCCAGAAAAAAAGGTTCTGGATTTAAGTACGAAGCAATGAATTTTTGGCAATTAACTCACAAAATAAATATTTCCCCCATACTAAACTGGAACAGGAGTCACACAGGACCTAAATTACCACGGTCAGGCATTCTAACCTGTGTATGCAGATATAACAGGTGGTTTCAAATAGCATGTTAAAAAAATATATATATACATACACAATATAAAATAAGACTTTTTAAAGCATATAGCAAATCATTTTACATAGAACACAAATGAGATCTGAATTATGGGTCCTTTACAAATCTAAATATACTGTTCCATTTTCTGCATAGTGCACAGTAGGCCACATTACACAATTAAATTTGTCAGTAAGACACTCAAAAGTTTCAAGCAAGAACATCAGTTACTGGATGGGACTCTGCTGCATCAACCTGTGCTCAGCTTCCATCAGCAAGTGCAGTCTATATCTTGCAATGGTTGTGTTCATATTCCAAAGAAACTCTGGCAGCGTCCCTTCCAGGAGGACCTCCATGGGTACAAACTGCAGGACCTGGGATGGCTCACTACCAGGCTCTCGGAAAGTGGACATCTGGCACAGCATGTCTCCAAGGTACCTCAGTAGTCTACTGCTGGGGTATTGCTGGTAGTCAATGCAAAGTAGCATGGCGACAGAACCCAAAGCATCGAAGGACGTGGGGCACCTGAAGGTGATCGAGCGAAAGCACTGGTGCAAGGCAAGAACCAGCCCTGCCGTGAAACGTGTGAATGCAGAAAGGACGGGCAATACTAAGGACGCCCCAGCTTGTAGACTCTGGAGTGCATGCAGGATGCAGGTGAGAAGTGCATGCTGATACTGTGGCTCCCCATCATGGAGTGTTTTGTGATCCAATGGGAGACAAAGGGGCTCTTGGCAGATCTTTAGTAATGTGCTGCCCAAATCCGGTAAATGGCTAAGGAATGCTGAGCTTCCCACCACAACACACTGACACCCCTGGCCATGTGCACTGTCGTCCATTAGACTGCAACTCAGCACCTCAGACAGGATGGAAGGCAGCATGAAAACCCTGCAAACACTGCAAGGGGGTACAAGAGGCCCTGCAGAATGGCCACACTTGCCCAATTCTGACTGTTCCAAAGCTTCATTTAAATGGCTTAGTAGTTCCAAGTCACAAAAGGGAGAGCTTCTAACCTTACTCAATTCTGCACTAACCAAGATGCACCAGTCATTCATATCACAATAGTTTGCCGGTCCTGCTAGGATGCAATCTGCTCCCATTCCCTGCAGGATGTGTCCTTCTACCTCAGCTTTGTAGCAGCCCTTTAACACCTTCTCCCTCCAGCTCATGGACTGCAGTTGTGTCCTTTCATTAAAGGAACCAGTCTGCTTCCTGGGACCAAACAGTTTGCCATTCATGGAACAGCCTGGGATTGTTTTTCTTGTGACCCATTTGCTTTTTGGGAGATACTGCACTTGAAACTGATCCATGTAAAAACGTACCGCATAGTCCCTCAGGCGGTCCAGCCGCTGGCGCTGTTCAGTACTCATGACTTCGAACAGCTGCAGGTTTTCCTCGATCGTTTGAACCTGATGCTTATAAAAGTAACAGCAGACTTGTTCATGTTGAGCAAGAAAAGACTCTGGAATGAGACTGCTGGGGAAGAGGGCTCCTCGACTAACAATATCAGGGCCATAATTCCGGATCATTTTAGAGAGTAGGGGTCTCACAGCTTCTTTGCCACAGTAGTCTAAGCAGACTACATAAACCTCCGAGTTGCCGGCCTTGCTGGTAGCTGGTTTGAAAACATGAACCTGACGGAAGCAACAATTCAGCAAGTAGAGCAAGCAGACAGACGAATGCTCATAGAGAGTGAACATCTTTAGGACAAACGAGCCCCCATTTCCCAGCAGGAGCAGCGCAGCCACTGTCTCACAATAATGCAGAGGGGCCACCAGAGCCTCCTGCTCATCTGGACTTCCCTGACAGTCAAAGCTGCCATCTGCCGTGATAAGATCAATGACGGACATGTTCCTCGTGAAAGTCTGCAGTTCAAGCAGGTGCTTCTGAAGCATTATGTCCCCAGTATTATCACTGCCAAAGAACCACCACGGAAGTGTGTTGATGATCAAGCGATCATCTGCAATCATGGTGCCACTGGCATTGCCCTCATGGTAGGGATTCAAGGTGTTGGCAACCCATGTCCAGTCACAGTAAAAGGAGCTGCTTTTGAGGTAGTGGTTCAGACTGGCAATAAAAGCCCCTGGAGCTTCACAGAGGTGCACAGAATTAAGCTCCCCGTGCTGAAAGGCTCTCTCAGGGATGAGATGAAAATTGCACAGGATCTCATAGAACTTGCACCAGGCCTGGGTGCAGATTTCAGCATTAGCAGTGGCACGTACATGGGCAATAATCTTACCAGCCCGATTTGTAAAGGACGTATGTTGGTGCCACACTTCCAAGTTCTTATCACTCAGCCGGTTCTTGACTGCATTCAAGGAATTCTTCAGAGCTTCTAGGGGACCGTGTTGCTGGGCGCTGTGCGTCAGTGAGTCACTGGGATCTGGAAGCACCCATTCTTCCAATGGTGGCTTAACATAGGTGGTGATTTTCTGGAAAAGCTCCTTGATTTCTTTGACAAGGTCCACACTGAAGGAGTTGAAGTCTGCCGACTTCCTAGCTTTACTTTTCTTTCTCACTTCCTGGACGCCACTCATCCTCCCAGACCTCCTTATGCCTAAAACATAAAAATTAAAGACAAGCAGACAAGTCAGATTTTACTCAGAAAAATAAACTGCCATATACATGAGTTTACATTAAATTGTTATTTACAATTTAGGCCTACAACCATCCACAAACAGACCAGCTTCAGGCCTACATTTTGTTACACAAACAGGTTTGAAGTCCAGTGTTGAACATACACTATTAAAACTGCTAGGAAATCCAAGGATGGCCCTTACATAAAAAATGCACTGAAGATTGAGATACTAGGAAACCCAGGACATACATTAAAATCAATGAGACTAGTCATGCAGAAAAAAAAAAGTTTGATGCATGCAATAAAGGCAAATGTAATAAGCCACACGAGTTACAACCTAGTGAATACTGACAAGAAACATATTGCAGCTAAATGCATCTATACTGGTTCTCCCATTTCAAATAGCCACTGATCAATATTGATGCTATGTACAGAAGAGCAACTTAATCACGTTTAAAAAAAATTACCGCAGTTTTACAGTACAAAGTTTCAGGCAAAGGAAACGGCTGATTTCACAACAACCTTACAGCTTATTAGCGTGTATAATATGCTGTTTGCCAAATCAAACTCCTAGGATTCTAATGTTTAGCTTTCAAAAATGAAGCACTGGGTTAATGAGATCAGTAGCCTTGTATGGTTTCTCATCTCCCTAAAACGATTAGACATTTTACCTCGATTATTTTCTGCATTGAAGATTTCGTATAGTTCTAAGGGTGTATTTAGATATAAATATAATCCGATTTTATTCGGTCTCTATAACCCATTTTATGAAAACATCACTAACAATTGTAACTACACCCCACTTTGTCAAAGTGTACAAGGTCTGTACAGCAAAAACGACTGCATAGACCAAGTGCATTTCAGATTTACATGCTTTACAAGATTTGTGATCACTTATCCAAAAATATTCTCATGTAAACCCGATTAATACAGTAGGAAAAATGAAGGTTAAAGCACCTTTGTCATGAGAAAAGCAACAAGGACTCACCAGGACTGGCTTTACGAGTCCACATCCTTAACTACAGAACTGGCATTTTTGCAAGATCATTCAGGTCATTTTCTGTAGCCATGATCTGAGTAATAACTTCGTTCCTACTACCATGTAACACAACCTATTTGTAGATACTGCCAAACGATGCATTGTCCACCCATTTCAGCCACTTAACTGTATCACATTTGTATAATACTACTGAATCCATGGGAATACTTCAATTGCTACCATAGAAGAGAGTCTCAACATTTCTGAACATAAAAGGGTCAATGAAAAGGCACATCTCACTTCCACTTGTGACTTCAATTGCCACCACTGAAAGGGGGTCAGAAAATTAATTGCAAGTTATGATTTCCATTTGCAGCCTGTCTGTTCCTAAAATTGGTACACAGTAACTGGCAATGAATTACGACACATGCACAATATTATTGTTTTGATGCAAATTTCTATTGAAATATACTTGGCTTAATATCCATGGAAAAACTAGAAAGCCGAAAGAGGGTCCCCAACTTATCGTTGGAAACAGACTTAAATTTCAAATTTCACTCGCCTCACACTCCCTCGCGATAATAACGTTTAAGTCTCCAATGTAGAACCATTTCGGTGAAGTGAAATCCGCCACAAAACACACAAAGCGTCCTGTGATGTCCGTGATTTTGAACCAAGTCTGTGCCAAGTAAAGCCCAACTTGACAGAGCTCAACCTTGTGACCGAAGAGAAACGGCGAATAAGACTACACGGATCTGAACCGGGCCTAATCCAGCTAAAACTGCTCGCGAAACATTTGATCAGTGCCCATACACGTTACACTCAGCCCGTTGCCTCATATGGCCGCTTCGGCACACGTTCATTAAACACCGTGGCATTTATTCAGTTTCTAGCCTTCCCATTTCACTGTTCTTACCCCTCGATAAAGCAGACACCTACTTTAGCTCCGGTCACTGCGCATGCGCAGACCCTCACCAACGGTGACCAACCTGCACCGACGTCGAGAGAGCGCGACAGAGCGCGCGCGCGAGAGCGAGCGAGAGAGACTCCATTTCCTGCATACAGCACGCCTTCATTAAAACAGCATTCTGAATTAATGTAGGGGAGTAACTAGACATCAGCGGTCTTAAATGATTAAAAGAAACATTCCTAGTATTTTCTGATAGATGTTTTTTCGCCAGTAAGATGACTTAGGTTACATAATATTTATTAAATGGAGCCTCGAGTCATGAAAATTAACTCTTGGTATAAATGTAAACTTGATATACAATACATGCATATTGACTATACAGCTCAGACACAACCAGTAACACTCCCGATATTTACTATAAAATTCATCAGCTGATATTAAACTAGTTGTAGTTTAAATAAACTACATTCGGGAGCATAGCGTCATACCCAGGACCTCATCACTCCTTTGATCAAACGGATCGGACGATCAACTACTTACATTCTGCCTTTTAAACCAATTTAAAGCTTATTGTCGTCAGCCGTTTTCTCTTTCAAATTACTGTTTGTGCCACCTGTACTGCAATTAAGTGCTCAGTATACGAAGGGATATCATAATTGCACATTAACACACGAGCAAAAACTGAGGGGGCGATCGAAGTTCAGATTAGCAAAAGCTGAGGAACCCTCTGTAAATTACTAAATAATCATTATTTATTATATTATTTTACTACTCCCACGTAAAACATGGTGAAGATTAACCAAATACAATAAAATAGCAAATGCACAACCAAATTCAGCATAAGAAAGTTTGAGTACATGAGTTTTTGCCTCATATCAGCATTAATCATAAAAGCTGAAAGCATAAATAAACTGAACTTGAATTACAAATGCAGGCTATGAACTTTACGTGTATCCCAGTTTCATTAAATCCGCTTTTAACTGTCATGACGCCATAATTTTTCCCGCCTTCAAGTCAAACTTCCATCCAATCAGAGTAAAAATCACAACTAATTTAACCAATCAGAAAACAGTTCATTTTAACGCACGTAGATACGGTGTCATGGCAACCACCAAGCTAAAGACTCTAATATATGCACACAGGGACGGTGGTTTTATTTCTGTAAGTATTGTAGCTAAGCGTAGAATATTAGATGGATAGTTTATACTCCGACTTAATATAGTTACCGCTGTAAATTTCTAAACATTGACAGTTTAAAGCATAACCGTCTTTCAATGTAATTGAACGTACTTAGCCAGTATTGGGTACAGTAACTAGTTTCATATCCGGCGATACTTTGTAGTTCACGAAATCTTTCTAGGTGATAAACTTGTTTGGGCTCATTCAGGTTACTCTGTGTTATTTATTTGCTTCATGTTTCTTTCGTTCGCAGAAGGACTAAATGCTAAGCGCCAAGGTTCAAACGTCGGCCGCCGGCATGCAAAGCCGACCAGTGAAACTGCCTCATGGGCTCAGGAGCAGAGTGGTGGCACCCCGTAACCCCAAGATGGTTAAAGACCAACGCCATCAAATTAGAGTATGCTGGCTTCTTAAATGGTTAATCACGGAATTAATTCGTCCAAAAGTATTCCTTTAATAAAATTTCCTCTCTTTACAATTGCATGTCAAGAAAAACAAAACAAAAGGGTACTGGGTTTTTCAAAGTATTGAATGCTTTATGGGGCAACACGGTGGTCTCACAGCTCCAGAGTTGGGTGTTTGAATGTCAACTTTGTGTGTGTGTGAAGTTTGCATGTTCATTTCGTGTTGCTCAGGTTCTCCTCTATGTACTCTGGTTTTCTCCCGTAGTCCACACACCCACAGAGTGTGACTGTTTTCATGTGTGTGTCTGGCCCTGGACTGGCATCCTGTCCAAGGTGAACAAACCCCTGCCCTGTGCTCTGTGGTGCCTAGGATAAGTTCTAGGCCACCCTCCGAAGACGAGCAGCTGGAAGAAGCACAGATGGATTGTATCATTGTTAAATACACAATCTTGTTTATGGTTCTGCCAAGGGACATTAATGGGGTCCCAAATACAACATTCTTGTTAGTTGCTTAGTTAATGACAAAACAACTGACATATCTCTCGCTTATTGAAGGTGATATTGTATGATAATTGTGCTGTTTGAGGGTACAGTGGCAAGTCTCCCTACTGGTTTGCCTTCTTGTGAAATTCAAAGTTAAAGCAGCATTACTTTTTGTCGCTCCATGCAGTCTACCACACTGTAAGAATATATTAGTGCAACTTTCTGTTTCCTGAGAATCATTTTGCTTTCATTTCAATGTAACACATGATGGAAAATCAGTTAAGAAAGCAGACAGTGACAAGACTTCTATGTAGTCATTGTTTAAAGCATGAGAATTATGGGGTAACTTAGAAGTTACAGTGTTATCTTCAGCAACTCTAATTTATAGAAATGAGCATGTTTAGTGGATGCACAAATAACTGATAAATTTGGAAAATTAAATGTATCCCTGTCCGTATTTATTTGTGCTTTGAAATTAATTCAATCTTTCTTCTGATTCCAGAATGATACAGTTCTGAGTTTTTCTGTCTGAGAAAAGTTTTTATTTCAGAAAAAAGGGAAATATTCTCAAAACGTGTTCATACAAGCTACTTCGTGAATAGGTATTGGATTAATTGCTAATTTTGTTGATGCAACTATAAACAAATGATAAAAATGCATCAACAAAAGTACTTTTCCTTACAAACTGCTGTTGCTATGACAAAAGCAGTATATGTAAGCATTTCGATACTCTGCATTTTGGTAGTGATTTATACTACGATTTAATTGGATGTGCTCATGATATTTTCTTTGTAATATTACAGAAATATTACATTCAGACGTTGTTCATTGTTGTCCTTGCCTCGATTCAGATGACTCCGTCTGCATTTGCCCATGAAATGTCCCTGTCTACGGAGCAGCGTCTGGCGAACACGCACACGCATCCTCCTCGGATTCTGGAGCTTCTAGACATGAGTGAAATCACTCACCAGAAGGTAACAATAGAATGCATTGTTAAGCCCGTTGCCATACAACTTAGTGAGGGTGAAGAAATGGTTTATACAGACCCACGCACACACTGTAAAGCTAGTAATAATAACACATACACGGTCCAATACTAAAGGAAAATACCAATGTGGAAGTGTGATTTAACTATAATAGTTTTACTTAAGCTTTCTTTATTAAAAATTTGGTCAGTTATTAAGAATATTGCTATCTATTATGAGAATACTAAAATATGTATATTCTGTAAGTATACATTATGCAATAATGACTTTGTATGGATCTTGGACAGTATGATCCTGTTTTATGGGTTCTTCAGTTGAAGAAAGAAACAACCCCCCCTAGCTGTGAAAGCATCCTTCTTTTGTTTAAATCAATGAATAATAAGGACATAAGGCGTAGTCATCTGCTGGGTGGCAATTTGGAAGCTGTATTTGTGTCCTGAAAGCTGACTTTAAATCCCTGATGGAACTGCCTAATATTTGAAGTTACTATGGGTATGCCTGGTTGATAATGACATAATGACATAATGGCATTTCTGCATTACATCAGAAAAGGCACACCACTAATCCATTGCCATCTGACTCCATAATGGTAGTGAAAGGAACGGATCTGCCATCATGCCACTTATGACAGTAACTGGTTTGCCTGTTTTGTTATCCTCTCAGTATTTCATTGCTCCTTTGCTCTTTCTTTGCAAGAAGAAATCTAGCCAGTATTCCTCAGACCCCGATTAAGTAAAAAGTCAGACAATGCTGAAGATAGCCTGGATAGAATGATTCGACTAATTCTATTGGCCAAAGTCAGTTGGTTGTATGACATCCGACAGATTAAAGGTTTTCATGTATCTCTTGGTGTGCATGTTTTTTTTTTTTTTTTTTTTTTTTTTTTTGGCCCCTAAGCCAACAGGAATGGCTTAACTAATCAAGTAAAAAGTGGCTCCCTGAAATGAAAAGAGAGGAGCAGATGGAAGGGGGGAGAAGTGTTGTGCTGGGGGAGGAAATACATTCTCATCCTTTTATTTGTGCTTGTTGGGGCCAATGTTCTCACTCCAACTGCCCACAGAGACATAACTGTGAGGTAGCAGCATAATGACAAGAGCAAGAAACAGTGCTCTAAGTTCCTAAGTGGTTACAGGATTTCCCCTCATGATACCAAACACATATTTGCAGTCCATCATCGGTGTGAGAAAGGTCGATTCATCCTTTTTTATCAAGTCTTTGATAAAGAAAACCCACCAGTTTGATAGTGTGACATTGACCTCCTTCAACTAAATAGATATTGACTTTTCTATTCCATGAAGCAGTAGTTAGTAAGTGAAAAGTGCTTAAAGAACGCTGATAACTGTGGAATTTAAGCAGAATGTAAATGTGAGTGCAGCACTATTTTATTCTGTTGTGTAAGTGTTTTCAAAGGGGCTTAGAGCTCTCCTGGTTTAGTAAACACTGACCTCTGTGCCATGAGCGATGAAGCAGTATTAGTGTTTCATTGATTAATTATAATTATCCTCTCCTTTTTTTTTTTTTTTTTCTGGGTTCAGTTTTCATCTGTAGACATCGATCAGGCAATGTTCCAGCCTTTCCCCTCAGTGATAGTATTCCAGAATTACACTCCTTCTCAGACATACGATGTACCACTGGTGCTTCGCAATAATGACAAGGTAAGGTAGATGGACTGTTGGCTTTTGGTGGAGTGCTGTCTCTTAAAGTGGGTAAGGTTTTGCTGGATTAATATAATTGAGGCCAAAGTTATTCATACACCTAGGCTTAAGACTTTCAAACTCAATGTTTCACAAGTCCACACATGTTATGTTACCCTGATCGATTTCACACAGGAAATGTATGGTATTTACTGTATTTCCATATGAGGCAATGTCAAAATAATATCTGAGAGGCAGGGGTGAGTGTCCCGATAACAATCAGTCTGGTCAAGATACATGTGAGTTTGCAAATGACAAAAAATAGAACAACAGAATTTTAACATGGGTTTCTCAAAGGTCCTCTTACAATGGAGATCTTGCGAATGAAAATGAAGTTCATCATTGGTGACCCCGCCCTGCTGCAAATTTGAGAAGTCAATAAAAAATAGTTGATTGACAGCATGGAATTCTGAAGCAGCACCTCAAGACTTAGCCAGAGAGAGTTGAAACTTGCTCCGTTTTGTCTTCCAACAGGACAATGATGCTAAGCATACCTCAAAAGCTGTAACAAAATAGCTTAAAGACAACACATTGAAAGTGTTGGAGTGGTCATCAGTGAATCCCTTTGAGAATTTGTGGACTGCACTGTAAAAGCGTGTTTGAGCAAGGAGGCCCACAAACGTGACAGACTTACACCAGTTCTGTAAGGA
>JAACJT020000016.1:17452998-17467666 GCA_009936485.2 Gymnarchus niloticus | reverse complement strand
CAGAAGGGAGCAAGCAGGTCAGACAGGACAGCTGAAGTTGAGGGAGGGCACTTAGGCCAGCAGACGATATGAAGATCATGTTGACGCTGAAAAGTAAACGGGAGTCGTATAACAGCCCCACACAAGACGCCGTGTGCGAGGAATCTCATCAGTATTCCTTCACATCCTGCAGGATGTTGTCCCTGCTTATGCCACCCTTGGAGACAAAAATGATTGCTGATCCATACAGTTTCTGCCATGTTTGTGACTTCCATATGCATCTCATTTGTTGGCTTTTCATGTTACAAAAGAGCATTCATCTAACTGCTCTCACCACAATACAGACAGTCGAGCTGAATATTAGGGGGTCGGCTGTGCTGAATGACATAGACATGAATACATAAAGAGTATCATAATCAGAGCCTCATCCTTTCAGTGTATAAGACAAAGTATGTTGTAGGTGAATTTACGTGATTTCTTATGGCGTAAATCACAGTAAAGATATTGTGATGACAAGGTTTCGTCTCTATTTCCATGTGATGCATCAGACAGACATTAGTGCAGGATTCTGTGAGAAATATTACTATGAAGCGGGAGATACAGTGATAACTGGGTCTCAGTGACACCAATGTCTGAGGGTGTTTTCTCATCCCTCAGTGATATAAATGGGTTGAGGCTGAATGACATCACACGCATTCTTAGTTGGTGTCCTCTAAATAACAATGGCAGCAGCGTGTAGTTTGACAAGCCCGCCTCCCTTGCTGCCCACTCTTTCACATTCAGCAGCCAGCATCCTGCTGCCTCTTCACCAGGTTCTTGGCCAGCTTGGTGTGTGTACTGTGCCTAGGGAGAGTGGGACGCCTAATGGCATTGCTCTGCATTGATGCCCCCGGGACGATCCTCAGAGTGGCTTCCTTCACTTTAACTTTGGACAAATAGGTAGTTATAATGTTTTTTAGAAAGCACTTGCCTGGTTTTTACAATGGTCGAGAGAAGTGGTGAAATCTGTGCTTTTCCCACAAGGTGTTCTAATCTCACAGTCTTCTTTGCAACTCTGTATTTAATTGGTTTCCTTACTGTAACGGCTCTGGAGGGAGTTATCCAGAATCACCAAATACTAACATTTAAAGCATAATACGTGGGCTCATCATTCTCGCGGAGATGCATAGCTGCTAGATGGCTCTGCATTTCACATTCTTTTCAAATGTATTAAATTAATTTCAGAACATCGCAAAGATTTAGCAAGTGCATAACATGTTGATTTAAGAATGGAATATATTTTCATAAAAGCATTTATAGAGAACAGCTCTTGGCAAAAAGGCGAACCCTGTGACAGGTCACTCTTTATGACTATGATTTTCAGTATTTCCTCATACAGTTGAAATGGAATGCATAAAATGACATTTCTTCAGGTAACTCAGGTAGTGATGGGACAAATTAGGCTTCAAAACCTGCGGTGGGTGGGACTATCCTGAACTACCAATCGATGCTAGTACTAAGGGAGGCTTCAAAACCCGAGGTGTGTGGGAGTATCCAGAACTACCAGTTAATGGTGGCACTAAATGAAGCTTCAAAACGTGTGGTGGTTGGGAGTGCTAGGCAGTATTGATTGGTAGTTTGAGATACTACTACCCAAGACGGGTTTTGAAGCCTCATTTGTCCCATCATTAGACTCAGGCATTATTATATGCTAGGCAAAAATTTTGACTCCATAATTTGTTAAAAAATTGTGATTTCAGCAGTCATCCATTTTGGTCAAAGGGGAATTGTTGGTTTGTTTCTGTTCTTACCTAAAACCTTTAACCCATTTGTACTTCAGCTTATTTTAAGCTAATTACCTGGCACAAGGGTACATCAGCAGAACCTCTCCTTCAGATTCATGTCCTTAACCATAACACTACCTGATCCTGTTCTGTTGCTGTCGAACCTGAATTTGTTATTTTCATCACAGGACTACACTCACAGAGTGGTCTGCGTGACCGAGAGAGAACGATTTGAGGTACCCATTCGGGCTGTGGGGGCACGGGCCATCCTGGACTTCCCCGACCACCTGCACTTCCCCGTCAGCCCTGTGAAGTGCTTGTCTCAGAGGACTCTGCTCGTGCGTAACGTGGGCAACTGTGATGCCAAATTCCAGCTTAGCACACAGAGGTAAGAGCAGTCCTGGGTGGTAGAAATATTTTCTGGTGTGGAGTCCCAGCTTGGGCTGGAGCTATTAAGATTAAAATGGAGTTTGGGAGACTGAAATGTTATTGAAATTGACTTTGGGTTTTATATCAGCCTCAGTTTGGGCTGGATGTGTAAAGCAATGCATGTTTGGCACACTGTGTATGATTTGTTCGGAGCTGGTGGAAGGCCTCAGTGTACCCCACTGTACTATGAAATTTTACTGCTCTGCTCTGTACTCATCTGTTGCTTTAAACAGCTATGCTGCCTGGGAGTTTAACAGCATCATTACAACACAAGGACCAGAACTGCATTACCATTCATGCCATATCATTAGTCTGCATTAAATATACCGAATGGAGTGGCCGTGTGCACACAGCATGTCAGCAATAAAGATCAAGTGTTATCAGGCTGAAGTCACTGCTAATATTTTGATTGTTTTCTTAAACCGTCATTTCAAAGCATGGAATGCATTACTGGCAGAATCCCATTTCTCTAGTGCCAACTGTATATTACATCATAAATTTATAACCACAAAATATAGTACTTTTTGAAATATATATTTTTGCTAAAATTCACTATGTCTGTGATGAGTAAATTGAGTAAGAGCGTATGTTGAATGCTCAGTCATTTTAAATCTGTAGAAATTTTCTTTCTGAGATATACAGTAGCATGTGAATACTGGATGTCAAACCAACATTATGATGATTTTTCTCTCCTTTTTTTTTCTACCTTTAGTATGTCCAAAATAAATATTTCCAGTAAACCAGGCAGCATCACATTTGGTACTTGGCCATGTTGTGCTGTGTAAACCTGGATGCTCATCCAATGGGTCTTTTCCAATGGTATCTGAAAAAATTGTGATCTAAAGATATCACATGTTAAAAAGTGGCTTTTTTGTACCGTAATACCTACCATGTATTTGTTGTTTAGTCACTTATCCTGGGTGAGGTCAAGGGGGGCAC
Source organism: Gymnarchus niloticus (assembly GCA_009936485.2). NCBI lineage: Eukaryota > Metazoa > Chordata > Actinopteri > Osteoglossiformes > Gymnarchidae > Gymnarchus > Gymnarchus niloticus. The sequence goes on along the minus strand of JAACJT020000016.1, from coordinate 17,464,556 downwards.
CAGGGGTTTATCCCAGGCAGCATAGGGCGCAAATCTAGGGTGCAACCTGGATGGGATGCCAATCCATTGCCAGGCAAACACATGCAACACTTACACTTAGAGTTGACTGTGTGTCTTTGGACTGTAGCAGCAAACTGGAATAGCCAGAGGAAACCCACACAAAACACGGAGAGCATGCAAACTCCTTAAAGTAGAGGTGTGAGGTGACAGTACATCCCACTAAGCCATCGAGAATAAGGAGTGTCTCTTGGAGGACAGGAGTAGCATTCGTATATCTATATCTCTCCATGTTGGATCCTGTGCGTCTTAAATCTCTGCATGCTGGATGCTTACAAGTGACACAGAGGACTGTAACTGTGATTTTCTGACTTCCAGTTCTTCATGCTTTTCCTGACTTGTGCTCATGCCTTTCAGCCCTTTTTCAGTGGAACCTCAGTTGGGCACCCTGGGGGTCGGAGAACATATGCAGGTGACAGTGGACTTCTTACCCAAAACATCGGGGGACTACAAGCAGGACCTACACCTGCATTACCACACAGGTACATGGGTGGCCCACGTATGGAACTCCGCCTCAGATACAAATTCCCTTTCTGCAGCTTTTCCACCACAGAGGCCTTTGGCCATTGTAGCACCTTCAGCTACAGTAATAGACTCTGATCTGCCAGAAGTTTCCAACATTGCCTCCTGGTGAGAGGGCATATCCACAAGGTTAAGGAGTTCCTCAAAGCCTTTTTTTCTCCCCTCGACAATATCCCTAGAATTAGTCAGCAGTTTCCCCTGCGGCTGAACACAAGCTGAGCAAGGTCCCGCCTCCTTCTCCTGAGACGTCAGACATTTTGCCAGAACGTATTTGGGGCTACCCATTTACGTTTACGTTTTATTCATTTAACAGATGCTTTTGTCTAAAGTGACAAAAAGCAAGGCAGATATAACACAAGCATACAGCAGTTTAAGGTGCTACCTAAGGTATAAGTTCAGCTAGGCTGAATGTCCAGTGAGGGACCAACAACCAGGTAGAGGTTAACACCGGATTAAGAGCTATATAGTCTGTATCCTACTAAAAGGCTATTTTATCATGAAGTCCTTGATCACATTGAAAACATTACAGACAAGAGGGTGGAATAAGAACTTGGAGAGGAAGTCCATAGCAAGAGAGGAGAATCATTGGATGGGTTAGAGGAGTCCTCAGAAGAGATGAGTCTTCAGGCATGTCTCGAAGGTTGACAGGGAGTCTGCAGATAGAACGTGAGTGGGTAGCTTGTTCCACCATCAAGGGACTATACATGAGAATCTTCTGCGTCGAGACTTTTTGCGTGCAGATGGGAATACAAGAGGGTGTTGGTTAGCTGAACGAAGAGGGCAAAGAGGAGTGTAAGTCTTGAGGAGTGACCAGTGTAGGTGAGTGCCAGTCCGTTGATGGTTCTGAAGGCCAGCGTCAAGGACTTGATCTTGATGTGAGTGTCTATTGGTGGCCAGTGAAGAGAGACAAAGAGAAGGGGAGCATGGGAGTATCTGGACTGAATGAATACCAGGAGAGACTTGACAGCACAACCTGGCTGCCCGGCCAGCAAGGAATAGCAGTAGTTAAGTCGGGAGATGACAAGTACCTGGACAAGGAGCTGGGTTGCATAATCAGACAGATATGGCCTGATCTTCCTGATGTCATAGAGAGCAAAACCTACAGGAATGGGAGATAGCAGGAATGTGGAAAACAAAATTTATCAAAGGCGTGCAAATGCAATCCCCCACTACTGGAAATTATGCAATCGAGATTCCTACATTTGTGGAATTCACAGGGGTCAGCTGATAATCTTTCACCTTAGCCTCTCCAAAATTTTTCCATGCACGGGCTTTCACCTCTGTGACTGCCTTTACTGTAGTCTTTCTGGTCTGTCGGTACCTTTCAGCTATCTTAGGAGACCCCTGTGCAAGCATTGCCTCTTTCTTTTGCTTGACAGTGTTCCTCACCACAGGTGTCCACTAGCAGGTCCTAGGGTTGCTCCCATAACAGGCACCGACTGCCTTCCTGCGACAGCTCTTTGCAGACATTGTGACGATTGAGGCCTTGAACACGGTCCAGTCAGACTTACATCTCCACGACCTCACTTGGTATGTGGGAAAAGTTTTTGTGAGTTGAATTTGTCTTGCATAGAACTTTCAGCCAGACTTTCCCTGACTGCTCGTCTAGGTCATTCTGGTTCACCTGGTCTCTTCGTCATGTGCCAAATCCAACTCCACTCCAAATGGTGATCAGTTGATAGGTCTGCCCATCTTTTCACCCAAGTGTCCAAAACTCACAGTCTCATGTCATATGACATGACTATGAATTCTACCATTGACTTTTGCCCTAGTGTGTTCATGAACATCCTTGTGTTTGAACCACCTGGGTTTAGATTTGGGAGAACATGGTGTTTGTTATGAACAATCCATGACTTCCACAGAAGTCCAGTGCTAAATCGCCACTTGGGTATAGATTCAGGAGGCCATTCTTCCCAGTCTTGCTCCTTCAGGGAGCCCAGTCATTCCCAGCGTGAGCATTGAAGTCTTCCAGTAGGACCGCAGAATCCATAGGAGGTACCCTTTTGAGCACCTTACCCACTTTCTTTAAGAAGGCTCAGTACTCTGAACTGCTAGTTGGTGCATATGCACAAACGAGTCAGTTTTTTCCTCCTTCAGGAAAAACTCCAGCTGTCCAACCTAGGAGCTGTGAGTGTCCCCACACTCGCCTGAGGTCATTCATCCTGGGGAACTCCAGTGTTGGAGTGATTCCATCCCCGGTCAAGAGGTCTGCTTAGAGAGCCCGAACTGTGCCAGTTATATCTAACTGATGCCTTCCATCTTTCACACTAGCTGAGGCTGCTTCCCCATAAGAGAGGTGACATTCCATGTACCCGTAACCAGTGTCCATTGTCAAGGTCTAAACTGTCTGGATCCTTCTCACTCATTCCTACTGCCCTAATGGCCCAGGGCTCCATTAATGCATGATTTATGATTCAGATGCAGAATCGTATGCCTGTTGTTACCTTTGAGTATAAAGTAAAGCAGCGAGAGAAATAAAACATTTTAATGTTGTTTATTTAACGGCATCTCTGTTTACTGAGACATTTCCCTCTTATTAAAAAATCCCAGTCGTGTGGTTTATAGATGCAATAAAGAATATATTAGTGATGGAGAATGTATTGGTATGCGTGTCACTCACTTTGTCTTTTAAAAATATATCTTGAGTATTTGGCGTAATTGCTTTGTCTCTCATATTTATGCACAGTCTAAACAATATGAGGGAATTTTAAAAGTTTCCATCGCACAGTTAAATCAAACCTCTCGACTGGCTCGGAGAGGGTCTCACTGAAGTGGCACTCGTGGTCTTGCTTTGATTCATAAGATTACTTAGTCAGGTCCCTGATAAGGGGGTGACACTAGTGCCCCCACTGGGTTGATATGAGGTGCAGGTCTGTCACAGATGTGCGTGGAGGTCTGAGAGTGCTGTGCATCGATGGCCGTCTCAGCTGTGTGCTGACTGGCTACAGGGTGAGAGGTGCTGGAAGGTCCTGGATACAACGTCGGTATGCCTCGTGGTAAAGTGTATGTGCTTCAGTGTGGTTGTGTCACAGAGCCTGAGTATTTGTCTCTTTATTATGCGTGTGAATTTGGAGGAGGCTGTGAGTGAGGAATTTGTGAGGTACCAAAGGCTACGTGAGAGACAAACCTGCGTCAAGACTAAAACCCACAGTCATTGTTAGAGGCAGCGTCATTAGCATTTAATCACAAGCTTTAAAACGAGTGCTTGCTACATCAGGGGGGTATCTTTTTTACTTTAGCAACTTCCCCCATGCCCGTTTACCTGTCAGATTAGCCAGCTTCCATATAGTGTCCATAAATTTCATGAGCCGTGCTGAAGTCAGTAGACACTGAGGAGTAAACGCTTGTGTTTTGTTACTTTTTCCACAACATTTACCCATTTAATGTCTGAACATAAGCATGAGATCTTAACTCATAGCATAGTTTTCATAGGTGTTCATAGCTGTAAACCTTGGCTTTACTAGTGAACTGGCTGTGGCATAAAAGTCTAATCCCCATGGCATTATGGGGCAGAGGAGAAAGTATTACACTTAAATAATACATTCAGCCATTTATTTTTGACCTCGGATCAAACATGAATCCTCGCTCCAGATTTCACGGTCCACATTCGAGTTTGTAAGCTCATCTTTCTGTCTTTTACTTTGCAGTCGTGTGTTTCTAAACCAGTGCACCCCTCGCACACTCTGCCGTCAGTATGCAAATGTTACTTGTTAATGTGATGTAAGGAAATACGGCGGACGTATAATTTATGCAGATGAAATAAGATCCTGTGGCTTAATGAGTAGTTTTCCAGGGATTTACTGCAGAGACTCTGCGCTTCTTCAGATCTGCTAATTGCCAGTAAGTAAAAGTGAGCTCTGTGCAGAGAAGGCAGCACGTCAGTTTGGAAGAACTACATAACATCAATGAAAAGGGAAAATGTGAGAGGCAGAAAGGCAAACCTGGGCTTGGAGATTCAGTGTGCGGTACTCACTGAGCCCAGTCAAATATGTTATGCAAAAAGGCATCCTCACATTTACATACATCCTACAGACGAGCTCCTGGGCTTTCACTCAGATGAGATTTTGTTTGGCCACCCATTGTGTCGGTCTGCTGAGCCTTGTGGTCAAATCCCAGCTACCTGCATTGCGGAGTCATTCAGAAACGTAGCACACACACACACACACACACACACACACCCAAAAAGAAGTGACAGTGCTGGCTAATGGAGACTGCTGCTCCGTAATCTCCCATTGCTTCTGAAATATTACACAGAGGAGGGGGATTTCAATTTAGACTTTAAGGGCACTCTTAAAAATATATGCTTTTTATAGACACAGGCTTTGTACCCTTGACACTAAGAGCTATTCCGCTCTTGTATAATATTCATTATAGCCTTTGTGTTCCCACCGTCTTACCCTGATAATGAGGTAGAATGTGGGAGTGGATTTATAGCTACTAAGTATATGTAAAACATGTTAATGAGTGCTAATTGCCAGGGAGATGACGTGCATATTTTTTTGTATAGAGTGTTTTGGAAGTATAAAACAGAGTTTGTTTGGCGTGGATTTATGACATTAAAACGGCAATGAACAGGGAAGATGTAACGTTTTTACACTTTGTATTTCACAGATTCACTATGCATTTTTTTTGCCAGATATTTGGGTGCAGTACTATTGCACCTTAACTGAATTATGTCTATTGTATAATATAATAGTCTCATTCATAAGAGTACTTAGGCACAATCATTAAGAAGAAGTGAGAATGCTGAAGATATTTTCAAGAGGATCGAAGGGATTGGGGTTTAACTAAATTTGGTTTTACTAATCCACACAGGGTCGTAGGTACTTCAGAGTGGTGGTTGTCTTGCAGTACCAAACATCTATGAGCTCACCTGAGCTGATCTTCTGGGGTTTGCCCCAAAGCACCATGCTTCCATATTCCCAGTTTGCTTACCACCTTCTTTGCCTTTGTCTGTCTCTTTCCATCTTGAGTTGGCATCGAAATTGTAACTAATTTATGCCGACAGACTGAACCTACGTATGTAAAATATCTAAATGATTCTTTTCCATACCTGTATCTGTATATTATGCTGAAGTTTGTACATATTAATGTTCATTTGAAAGCTCAAATAAGTTTTAATTAAAATATTGCATAATGGATTTCTGTTCTAGCTTTGAATCCAGCCTTGTGCATGGTTTGCCTGTTCTTCCTGTGTTTTCTTAAGTTTGCTCGGAGTTCCTGGTTTTCTCACACAGTCCAAATTAAATAAACCTGGTGCTCAAGATGCATCAGTCTGTGCAGTTTATGATTTACATCAGCAACAGCCTCATTCCAGTTTATTCATTATCTTTTAGAGTACTTTCCAAGGATTCTGCTGGCATAATTAACTAACAGCGCCTGGTGCAATATTTACAAGAAGCGTGAAAGACAATTCCTCCTTAATCTAGTTGGGTTTGTTGTGCTGTTAATGTTAGGGGCACCAGAAGAAATATTAAGATGACGGATTCTAGCAGAAGCTCAGTCTTGGTTTGAGCCAGTGTGAGATATTTGACCTCATTGCCCCATTATCTATACATATAATTCAGATATGGCAAATGTAGATACTGTAAAAACTCCTCCCATTCCCTTGGTAATGCACATGCAAGATTTACCGTATTTGACATGTAGTAACCTTTTTTAATGTGTATTTAAATTTTTATGATAAGCTACTACATTTACATAGTTACAGTTTATCAACCTTGCAACAAATTGCAAGATTTAAATTCTGTGCCTTTTTGTGCCAATCCCAGGTTAAATCGTGGCTGAATTCCGTCTTCAAAAGTTTCTCAACATGTGTGTGCCCAAGCTTGGGACATTTGTTAGTGTTTCGCAGCATAATTTCTTGTATGCCGAAAAAAGGCTTTATTTCAATGATGTCAAGGGTTGAGTCACAATAATCTGCTTTGAATAAAACAACCAAAAGAAAATGCTTTCTTTGGCTTTTTTCCATATTGTAATGACAGACTTATGTATTTTGCATACCTCTGTTTAGACGTCTGAGGTTGTTGTTAGATTCAGGTGACACATGATACTAGAGAGACTTGTTTGCTTTGATTGGTAACTCTGTAGGGGCAGTAAATAGGTTATTTAACCCAACAGTGCCATCTGGGTGGCAGCTGGTGGCAGTGAACCAAACCTCTCGTGTCCCTTCCTAGTTCCCATGTCATTCTCTGTCTTTGTCTAGAGATTTTCCTCGTCTGTTCTGTCCTAATTGTTAGCTGGAGCATCTCGTAGCATAAATGTTCATGACGCGTATTGAGTAGAATCATAACACATTATGGCGTAGTATGATCAGTCCCCACTTCTATAAAACATATTGGAACTCATCTCAGATTCCATGTTCTCCTGATCACTTCCCCATAGTATCTCATGTTGACTGTTTCAGGGGAGGACATCTACATTAGCATGTATGGAGCAGCTGCAGACGTAAATGTACGTCTGGACAGGAACTCTGTCATCCTGGAGAAGACCTATATCTCCATGGCAAGTCAGCGTTCCATCACCATAGTTAACAGGAGCGATGTCATTATCCACTACCAGTGGAAGTGCTTTGCAACTGAAGAGGAGGAGGAGCAGCTGAAGCTGAGGTGGGGATGCCGCAAATTTACCCTGTTGTAAATTGTATATAGTAAGTGTTACTTGCATTGTACACAACACTGAAACAATTTGAATAGGCTAATGCTGGCAAAAGGCATCAGGGTGTGTGTTTTGTGTTCTGGAGCAGTGAGAAAACTACCTATTAAACGATTTGGAGTAAGGCACCTGACTTGAGCCCGCCCCAAATGTTTATGCTCCTCCCCCCAAATCTTAGACCAAGGCTTAGCTGTTAGGATTATGGTTTGTTTTCTATTAAAGCAAAGTACAAAAACAGATGAAGCCAGAGTTAACCCCTACACTGAAGTCATGATAGTTGTCCTTTGTTTAATTTAATCAAGCGGATGTACTAGCACAGAAAATATGAAATGGTTTGGTTGTGTATGTAAAGCCATGATCTTTAAAACTGCAAATCTGCGTGCAGTGTTGCTTCTCACTCATTTCCTCCTTGGCCAGGTCCTGTTTGGAGCTGCAGAGAGAAGAGGAAGAGAAGATGGGGCATTTCCTGACGGAGTGTAATGCCAACCCCATGCTCCGTGATCGCCTCTCCCTGCTTTCCAGAACCTTCTATACCCGACAGAGGCAGGTGCGGGAGGAGTGCCTGGTCTTTTCAGACAACCAGATCATCATCAACCCCATGGTGCGTTGAGACGGACCGCTAAGCTGGAAACAGGTGATATTTGTCCCCTGCCTCGCTGCTCAGAGTTAATGGGGGAAATGGCGATTGGTTCTACGATGTGAAGTCCTGTGGTCCTACATGTACAATATGTATGAAATTTCATGCATCATAGGTTTCGGTAGGTGCCTGATATATGAGTCATTCAGATGTTTACATGGTTGCCAAATCCGCTCATATCGGTTACAAACTTTACTATTACAGCAGAGCAGTCATGTCACTGGCTCTGCTAAAGCATTTGATGCAATATTCCTTCCACTTTTTGTTCACTTGTGTCCCAAACTTATTTAAACCACAGCTGTCAGCTGAGTGACGATGACAGATCTCTATTTATTCAGCTGAACCAAAATATGTGCATTGTGCCATTCCTTCAGGTAATACACCAGCACCCTAACCCCCCCTGGCTTTCTCACATACAGTTAGTCACACTTTTTCGAATGTTCGCTCCCTCATTCCATTTTCATATGACTTATTTTTCATTTTTAGAGCTGGTACCTTCATGTGTGTTGATAAGATGAAATTGGAATATAAATTTGGCCATGTGTGACATTACCCAGCAAGTACGTTTGTGAGATATGTGTGTGTGCCAGCAAACACCTTCATGTCTATGTGTGAAACGTGGGGAGAAAAAAAATGTCTTCTCCGCTGTTTCAGACAGGATGAAGGAGCTTTTTGCACTCATATCAAGCTTGTTTAGATGCAGTAGGCTATGCACTGCAAAGGTGTGTGAGCGCGCCAGTGTGTAATAAGAGGAGAATGTCTCCTTGGATTTTGCACCTGCATATTCCCCTTCCTCCACAAGAAAAGATGCTGCAAAAAGAATTATGTGCTTCATCAGCCCTCTGTCTCCTGATCATCAGCCTCCAAGGCAAAACACCTTTTGCGGAGTTGAGCTTCAAGTGTCGTAACCTACGGAGCCCGTGTTGCATACTTCTGATGTGGTGAAACCGAACATTCAGGAATTTGATCATTTTTAAACACCGTCTCTTTTCTCTAGGAGGGGGACATCTGGCCAAACTCAACAGCAGAGGTGAACGTAACGTTTAGGCCACAGGAGGCCAAGTTGTATCAACAGACGATATACTGTGATGTTGCAGGTGAGGCAGCTGGTGTCCACTGATGTGAGCGTGACAACATGTGGAAGAGAAGTGTGTGAGCACTGGGAATTCTACATGAAGCAGCATTTTCGAATGATAATAATAATAGATCCGGTACACTGAAAAAAAATGTTGTTTTAAATTCTTTTTTCTTTTAATAGAGTAGCTGCACAAAATAGATTTATTGGAATTCAGATATTTGTTTTTAGTTAATTTGCTCTTTTTTCAGTAATAGCAGCCGAACTACTTTGAGTAGAGTTAACTCCAATTTCTTGAGTGTTTCCAAGCAAATATATATTTGTTCAGTGTACTTGAATATATCAATATAGATTTTAAGTAAATTCAATGTAAAATTAAAAAGTAAATCTAATGAAATAAATGACGTTATCAGACTTTAAAATATCACGTTTAGAACAGAAACAATTACAGACCTCTAACAGCTCACACTGTCATATAAATGTACCAAAAAAAACAAGATATATACAATCAACACAAAAGGTTCTGTTTTTCAAAAAAAAAAAAAATCTCTGCAAATAAATATTTGGGGCCAATGGACAGACCATGTATTACACCTGGCCAAAAATTCCATTGGTCCCATATATCAAACTTAATAAATGACTCTTTTTATTGTCTTTGTGAAAATAAAGCTGCCATGTTTACCCAGAATCAAAACTTTGCTGATTGTAACAAGAAGAATTTTCAAGTATTTCTGAAACAATAAATTTAAGAGTCTTGGATAAATCCAACACGTATATTCACATGAAAACAAAACAAGGTATTCAAAGAGGAAAATGAATTAACTTCTCCACAGATTTCGTTCTTCAGTCTAAGGACTTTCGGGGTGAGCTTTCCACCATCCATTGGCATGAGTACTTTCTGAAATACCTCGTAGGTGTATTTCAGATCTTTTGGGTAGGCCAAATTCAGTGCATCATCGCACAGGCTGATCTCATGTTGTCCAGAATGATGAGTCCATCAACAACAGTGCCAATGTCTTCATATTCTCCAATCTCTCCAGACTCTCTTGATGACATATACGCCCATGGTGGTCTTCCGCTGGTCTCTGAATATGTCACCTCCTTTGGTGTTTTATTTCACTTTAAATGAAGGAGACAATTTCAAAAAGAGAAAACACTTTAGTGTCATAAATCAGCTGTTTGAAACCGATAAATACAATACATAATCCGAGTTTTTGTGGTTGTACTTTAACTACATGCCATTTTCGAGGATTATATTGATCTAAATATGTAATTATAAACAGTTACAATTACTGACTTACCATGGACTTCCTCCTCACCAAAGTAGAGGCAAAGAGCTTTGATGATTGCTTCTCTTTTCAGGTTAACATCTTTTGTCTGCCTCACCACTGTACTTTTTTGTGGCCCCTCTTTTCTTCTGTAGTATTTTCCAAGTTTAAATATGGAAAAATAAGACAAAAGTGAAAAATTAAAATATTGTGTTATGTAACAACAGAAATATAATCAATTCACGATTAAGACAAATGGATTGACATTTGGCCTCAATTTACATTGGTAGCTCTGAGTCTGATTTTCATTTCATTTTATAAGCTTGGTGTTGGTTAAAGCTCTTTTCATTAAATATTGTCCTTTGAAGGGCCTCTGGGGGTAGAATGTCAGTACAGGAATGAGGACTGGGTTTTGGGCCCCGACTGAGTTCATGTCAATGAATTAGAACTGGAAAAAAAGACAGCTATTGTGCTGGCAACTGGGGAATGCAGAGATAGATCTGGGAGTTCAATATTGTGATTGATGGGTGTCTTTCCAGGCGATGCACTTTGGTTATTAAACTGCTCTGTCATGGATTCACAGACTCCCTGACCTGGTACTGAGATGTCTGTTAAACATTATGAAGCTGGTCACGTTTTTATTGAAATGCAGGCTTCGTTGTGTTACTGTAATGAAAGACATGCATTAGTTTCGCCAAGAGCAGAGGTTTTCTTTTCTCTGGGCTACCTTCATGTATTATGTGATGTTAAGTGATGTTAAGCTCTTATCGGAGGTTCCATTAGGGCTTTGATGCAAATTTGGCCTATTGCTCTAGACTGGCAGGGTACATAGTTATTTAGCTCAGGTCACTGTCATTATAATAAACGCCTCCTGAGTTTATGTGGGTTTATGTTCTGCTCGTTCTTCATTACCAGGAGTGAGATATGTGCTTTTTGCTACCTTCTGAACTTTTCATTAGTAGTAATGATGTCTATAGCACCAAGTTAACCCTTTAAGCAAGGAAAATATGAAACGCTAGCACCGGCAATGTAGTCGGTAGTAAAGCAATTTAATCGGCTGTCCAGTATATTTCTGAAGAATAGGAAGATGAAGGCTTTTAGGTCTAGGATGGAGTGTCTGAAGGTTTATCACAGTATCTGGCAGAGAGGAATCAGTGCTGCTTCTGTCCTGTTGTTGCTTCATTACTGCTGCCTCACTCCTGCTTGGTGACCTAGTATTTAGTCTGAGCTTCAGAACTGCCCAGAAAATTGTATGCTGTGAAAAGTCACCCTTTTGTGTGTGTGTGTGTGTGTGTGTGTGTGTGTGTGTGTGTGTGTGTGTGTGTGTGTGTGTGTGTGTGTGTGT
>JAACJT020000016.1:17421163-17452617 GCA_009936485.2 Gymnarchus niloticus | reverse complement strand
CAGCATTGATTGGTTAGTTCAGGACATTCCTACCCACCACAGGTTTTGAAGACTTATTTACCACCAGCTTTGATTGGTTAGTTCAGGACATTCCTACCCACCACAGGTTTTGAAGACTTATTTACCACCAGCTTTGATTGGGTAGTTCAGGACATTCCTACCCACCACAGGTTTTGAAGACTTATTTACCACCAGCTTTGATTGGGTAGTTTGGGATATTGCCACCCATTGCGGTTTTTGAAGCCTTATTTGTCCCATTGCTGCATTATAGTAATAATTTATATTACTGTTTTTAAAGCAAAACAAACACCAGATGTACCATAATCAAAATGGAAAGATATTGTTCAAAGATATAGCATACATGTAGCCATTGGTAATGTATGTTTTCATGTAATCAGTAAGTGTACAATTTCCAGGTATTGTAACGAGGATGGGTAATTGATGACATAGGGACTTTGGGACTGAACTGAGGGCTGCTGTTTGAGAAACTTTAGCATGGTGCTTAAAAGCAGCAGATTGAAGTCTCCTCTTCTGACCCTGTCCTCTGCAGGTGCTTTTGTCCAACAAGGGCTATATTAATGCCCCCTTCCGCCTGGTGTCCCCCAGTTCGTCCCTAGCCTTCTGCTTCTCCTTCAGGCCTAGTGAGGGGATGGTGCCCCCAGGGTCCTGCCACGCCATGGTGGTCTCCTTCTCATCAGACATCCTAGGGATGTTCACCGAGGAGTTCCACTTTGCTGTGGAGGGGAACCCCCAGCCCATCAGCCTTACCTTCAGGTTGTTCGTCTGCCCCTTTAGTCCGGCCCATGGTTACTTTCAGTGCGGCACTCTGAGTAGTGCCTGTCCCAGGAGCACTTGTAGGTTGGATGGACTGACAGGGCATCTGTTGACTGAAATATTTAATTACAAAGGCTGGGTTTCAGTGAAAGTTGTGGCATCATGTTACACTCGGACACTTTGGGGAGTTGTTGCTATAGCAGGCAAAATACCCATAGTATACAGGTGGGAATAACACAGCTCTTTATTCAGTTTTATTTTTTCACTTTTTCAGAGCTTTTTAAATTACTGTGTTTGTTCTTGCAGCAATGTCTGACCTTCTGTCCCTCTGCCTTGCATAAAGTGAATGTGATCATTAACCGTTCTGCCTCTTACAGAGGGTGTGTCATGGGACCCACTTTTCAGTTCAATGTTCCTGAGCTCAACTTTGGGGACGTGTCCTTTGGTGGGTGACTGGTCTTGCTGTTTATTATGGCTCTTTCTACAGGGTGTTTGATTTTACTGTTTTGTATTTGACTAATTATGTGTCACACCAGTAGCAGTTTTCAGGGTGTAACCCTGACCAGGATAAGATGTATTATTATTGTTACCAGCATTTCCTGCTTTATGGCTTTTTCCAGGTTTCCCCCGTACCTTGAACTGCTGCCTTAATAACACATCCTTGATACCCATGACCTTTGACCTTCGTATCCTGGGTGATGGTAGTGGCCCACTGAGCCTCAGCAGCAAGGACCAAGTCTCGGACCCAAATCGCATGGCCTGGGGTGGGCACAGTGAGCTGAAGGCCCGGCCAGCAGAATTTGTGCTGAAGCCCGTTTCCGGGACTGTTCGTGCACAAGGGCTGATTGACATCCAGGTATCAATTTAGGTATTTTATTGGAGCCAAAGAAATAGCAATTTAAACTGAAATTAAAATCCGGGATGGAAAGAACAAACAAGTCATGGATTTGTGAAAAAGTCTGAATTTTCCAGTTTCTGTCTCTGTCTGTCTGTCTGTCTGTCTGTCTGTCTGTCTGTCTGTCTTCTAAGTGGTTATTCTGGTTAAGGTAACAGGGGGGCTCTTTAGCTTATCCCAAGCAGCAGAGGGCACAATTCTGGGGTACAACTTGGAAGGGAGTCCAGTTCATTATAGGGTACATAAATGCAGATAATCTCAGACTATAGATAATTTGAAAACACCAATTAGCCTAACTGCATATCTACCGACTGCAGAAAGAAGATGGGGCACCCAGGAAAATCGCACGTGACACAGGGAGAGCAAAATCAGAATGAAAGTGTAACTCGAACCCTCAACCCTGGAGGTGTAAGGCAACAGTAGTGCCTACTGCATAGCCCTCGAAAAACAATTACAACAAAACCATATTTAAAAGTTTAATAGTAAGTTTAAGTTTGTCATTTTCCATTTAAACAGTTTTCAGCCAGTCTAAGAAAAGAATCTGAATTATGAGAAGCTGTGATTACTGCTTTCCTTTTCCTGCCTCCACCAAACTCCACATCGCTGTTTGGCCTGGCTGGCTCTGATTATCATATGTCCCTCAATGCTGCTGCTTATCACTTTTCCCATCACTGGGAGCTGGCAGCCTTGTTTGGACCGGTACTGCACTCAGAGCCCTATTTCCTCCAGAGTGGGTACTGCCTGCTGAGGTGGTATCCCAAACCGTCCAGCCTTTCCTTCGGACCTTTATGCTAACAGAATATAGAGGAAGATGCCGGAGTGGAGCGCGGGGATGCAAGCTCCGCAATGCCACCGCAGTGACCGACAGATGGGCCGTGTAATTCCCACCGTACCTTTAACGTGCTGGCAGCATTCAGCAGCCGTGTACAAATGCTAACGAAGGCACTGAGCTGCCTCACATGGCAGGCTCCCCCACATCAATCGAGAAGTCGCCTCCCTTCAGCGTGATTGACTCTGCAGTAAAACAGTGCAGTGGCTGTACTGCCAAAGAATGGAGCTGCTGCGTTTCAATTTTGGATCGATAGATATCAGTCTCGTTCCTGGGACCGCTACTCTGTCAACTGCAGTGGTCATAATGCCTGCGGAGCTAGTAGCCTCAGACATTCTCTGTTATTTTCATGATGCCCAGTGGAGCTGGTAGCCTCAGACATTCTCTGTTATTCTCATGATGTCCAACAGAGGTGGTAGCATCAAACGTTCCCTGTTATTCTCATGATGCCCAGTGAAGCTGGTAGCCTCAGACATTCTCTGTTATTCTCATGATGCCAGACGGAGCTAGTAGCCTCAGACGTTCTCTGTTATTCTCATGATGCCCGACAGAGGTGGTAGCGTCAAACGTTCTCTGTTATTCTCACGATGCCCAGTGAAGCTGGAAGCCTCAGACATTCTCTGTTATTCTCATGATGTCCAACAGAGGTGGTAGCATCAAACGTTCCCTGTTATTCTCACGATGCCCAGTGAAGCTGGTAGCCTCAGACATTCTCTGTTATTCTCATGATGCCCGACGGAATTGGTAGCCTCAGACGTTCTCTCTTATTCTCATGATATCCAATAGAGGTGGTAGCATCAAACGTTCTCTGTTATTCTCACGATGCCCAGTGAAGCTGGTAGCCTCAGACATTCTCTGTTATTCTCATGATGCCAAACGGAGCTGGTAGCCTCAGACGTTCTCTGTTATTCTCATGATGTCCGACAGAGGTGGTAGCGTCAAACGTTCTCTGTTATTCTCATGATGCCCAGTGGAGCTGGTAGCCTCAGTCGTTCTCTGTTATTCTCATGGTGCCCAGTGGAGCTGGTAGTCTCAGACGTTCTCTGTTATTCTCATAATTCCCAGCGGTGCAGGTAGCCTCAGATGTTCTCTGTTATTCTCATGATGCCCAGTGGAGCTGGTAGCCTCAGACATTCTCTGTTATTCTCATGTGTTTCATTCTGCTTAATGACATGTATGCTACAGTCAGGCTACAGGCAATAGGCTGTGGCAAAAGCAACAAGTCTTCTGCTGATGGCCATCTTAAACTAGGCAGGAATAACAAGGCCATGTCAAGCAAATGATGAAAGGAGGATGAGGACGAGCGATTCGCACTTGCTATTTTTATTTTCAGCGCGATGGCTTGCTTCTCATTCCTAGGACATGAATAACCCTGGTGGGCAGCTTGTGCTTTAACACTGTGCTGCTCAGAGTGAACTTTTACCTTAGTGAGCAGGCGTAATCCTTTTCTCTGCCTCCATCTTCACAGGTGACTCTCTGCCCCAATACTGTGAGGTCGTGCAGCCTGGCCTTGGTGGTAGATGTACAGGGCGTAGGGAAGGAGGTGCTGGCCCTGCCCATCCGTGCAAGGTAAAAGGACTCAAGGCGACAGCCAAAGAATCCCGTGTGCCCAACTCGTCTCCTGTTCCTGTATCTCTACTTCCTATTTCTGCTTCTGTCCAGATGCTTAGTTCCCACGCTGCGTCTAGACTCCACAGTGCTTGAGCTGGACCGATGTTTCCTAAACCACCCCAACACCAGGTCTGTGAAGGTGACCAATGAGAGTGATCTGCCCGCATGCTACGGCCTGCTGCCACAGGTCAGGGGGAAGATTCCAGGATCCTTAGAGGTACGGTACCGTCTGCTACCACGAGTTCTCCCCTGACCACCTGTGTCCTTGTTCCCCTCTGCAGGAGTATGAGGAGTGGCCGTCTTTTCTGTATTCCAGCCCCCATCCACGTGGGATCATCCAACCGTATGGAGAAGCTGAGATCCCTCTGGTCCTGCAGGCCAAGACTGTGGGCAGCCTGGTGGTGACAGCACACATTGCCATATTTGGTAGTGTCCAAGCCCCACTGGTGAGAGAGTTCAACAGAACCCATGTGTGTGTGTGTGTGTGTGTGTGTGTTTCTGCCCCTCAGGGGTTCTGACGAGCTCCTGCCATGGAGATAATGTGTCTGCTTGACTTCTTTGTGTCTCCGACCCCACAGGAGCTGACCATCTCCTGCATCGGCCAGGGTCCCGTTGTTCACGTCAGCCCCACTGGGGTGGATTTTGGCAACATCCCAGTCCTGACCAATGTTCCTAGGACGCTGCAGCTCCAGAACCAGTCTCCCATCCCGGCCCCCTTCCTGGCTGAAATGGTACGTATAGCCATCCCCTGCCTCCAAACCCCAAACACTTCAGGCATGTCCTCACACAGGTGGGAAAGCAAAGTACGTGGAGCTGAAGGTTAGTGAGAGCTGAAGCTCCTAATTCCTCCATTTTGGCTCATGTGTTTCCCAGCTTCCCTTGCAGGTTTATTTATTTCTCTCTAATTGAGTGTTTAATTAAGTATTGGCTTTATACTCTTCTCCCATAGCTCTGCAGGCAACAGCTGCTTGTGTTGAGAATAAGGTTAGATGGTGGCCTTTGGCTGGGAGGCCTGTAGCCTTCTCCCTCGTATCTGACAAAAAAAAAAAATTAAAAATTCAGATACAGTCATTTCAACTATAAATGTATATACAATATTTTGTATGTTTCTGGAAAAAGCACCATAAAAGGAAATTGCACACTTGAAACCAATTAAATGAGACTTTTGAATTCTCTCTAAGAACAAAATTTCCTGTATGATTTATGGGGATGAAGATGATTTTTCTTTTGTAATAGCAGGATATTATTACTTATGCACCAGTTGTGTTTTTCCAAAAACTAAATTTATTAAATGCAATATCAATAAAACCGGACAAAAACTGGAAGCATAATGCTTTTCCATTAGGCTCCACAGTCCTTTGGCCCCCTTTGTTATCTGAGGCCCTATCCTAATACTGTCACAAGCACGTTAACAAGCTGTGGAAAGATGGCTTACCTTCATCTGTGCAGACTCGGCCCTGAGAGCGAGAAGCACGGAGAACAAGCAGTCTCAGCCACTGCCCTCGTTTCTCTCGTAGCTCTTCATACCTTCAAGTTTCTGTCCAAGAAATACAATTGCCATTCTCTTTTTACTGTCATCATTAACACAATGCTTCTCACTAAGCTTACAAGCCGATTGCTTGCTGTCATAGCAATGTTGATCAGAATATATAGTATATAAAAATAAACATTTTGTATTCTTTGATACATGAGCACGGATGTTGGGGAGAAACAGGAACAGCATGTGTGAGACATATAACAAACCTGTTTCTGTCCTGGCTGCTGAGAGCCCTTTGCTCTCGTATGCATGTATGACAGCAGTTCTGCACTGCAGACGATGCGAAATGCGAAGGTCCAGTCAGTAAGTTCATTTTCAGTTAGCATTATAAAAGGCTGCGTTTTTGGAGAAATTACGGCATACACGTGTGTGTCTGTGCGATTGTATGTATACCTTGACTCATCTTAGCTCTTCCACAAGATAGAGACTCATCTCTGCCACACTTAACAAGACAGCGACGGCATTTGTTCAAGTGTCTTTGTTTACAGAGATATTTTGTAGCTAAATTAAGCTTTTTTTTTTCCCCACCAAAACAGGTTACTCCTGAAATTGGTGCCAATTCCATTCTTTTCTTCAGGTTTCACATAGTAGCCTTGACTCACACACAGACCTTAATTACATGGCCTCTTTGAACACTGGAGACTTATGAAGTCTAGCTGCTGCGGTAATGAGTTTCATAAAAAGTTTGGGATGACAAGCAGTGCTGACAAACGTGTCTTTAGTCCTGTTTCATCTAGGGTGCTACCTTGACACTACCCCCCATCACGCTGAGCAGAACAGAGGGGTCTGCTGGCTGACAGATAGACCGATTTATGGATAAGGAACAGATTCTACAGCTAGCAAGGCAATCTCATTGCCACGTTCTGAAATCGTATGTCAGGAGCTGGAACGGTGTGTTATTTATGAGGATTTCTCAGCAGTAAACAAGAGGTACCGTAGAACACGATATTGCTGTTTTGTCCATCAGAGCAGACTGATTTGTATGTTTACATACTGGGCTTGTCTGTCAAGGATTATCAGCTGCAAACTAACTGCCAGTCTATTTTGTAGCTATCTTAAGGACCAACCACTATTCAGTTTCATATTAATATCTTAGAATAAACCTTTCACAAATGATAATCAGTATGTTTTTACAGCCAAAACAGCTTTGGTTCATCTTGTGGTTATGGTCATTGTATGCCTCAGAGATCACAGGCCTAGACTTGATTGTACTTACTACAGGACTGCATTACAACTGCTGAGTAGTCTGACAGAGATCTACAGAATTACCTTAAAAGCAAAGGAACTTTAAGGCTTTTAGCATCACAAATTAGTGTTTTCCAATCTGATGAAATATATATTTTGGCCCAATTTAACACTGTGAAGGAATTAAGTCAAATTTTTGTGAGATTTATACTGTCTTAAACTTACTAGAAGTAACGCAGTTGAGTAATCAATGAGATTACAGATCTCTAATGCACATTTCATCTGATTAACTGAAATTAATATGCCAGTATCCATCCTTAGGGAAAATTCCTTTCCGCTAACCTACTCTCCATTTCTGTATATTAATCTATTTCATTCTTAGTTTGACATTAATTTAAAAACTGAAGTTTTTAACTGGCCGTTAAAGTAGCAGGTACTAAGGCAGGGACAGAACAGATGGAATCATATTTTCTGTAGACACCTCCCCAGACAGTCATTTTCGGTCTTATTCCTGTAGTCTATCCTCTCCTTTTCCCCAGTTTTATACACATTTAGATGTTCAGTTATTACATTTTTATAGTACCATCCCAAAACAGTATTTGCAAAATGCTTAAAAAATGATCTGGCATTAACAGCAGTAGATATGAAATAAGTAAAGTTTGGATTAAATGGAAGCACGGGAAATACTGTAAACAATATACAAAGTAATCAAACACGTGCAAAAATTTTAATTTTAATCTTTTCCTTATTGTATAGCTGTTTCCACGTTCTCATTGACAAGTGATAAATGCTGTTACTGTGTTTTGGCATATTTGCAGTAGAGGTTTTTAAAAACTAGGTTAGCTTGCTTACAATCAGGCTCTCATTAATGAGTGATTCAGGGGATTGAGCAAGGTAAAATGCTAGGGCGAGTACGCGTGTTAATGAGAGTGAGCTGCGGCAGCATGATGGCGCCGGTAACCCGGCATGAAAACCAAATGGTCCTGCGTTGGTAATCTCTTCAGCAAGTTCATTACACAATCAACACCTCATGATAAAAGTAGACAAGGGTCATTGAATTTTCATTATATTTGGAATTGAAGCTGAAAAGCAGGGCTGCTTTTGAGTATTTTTATGCTATGAAAACTATTCATGTTGTAATCTATTAATGATAGATTGACTCAAAAAGTTTGAGAATGGGGCTATCCCTGTGTTTGTATTAAATGCTTCTTGGTCTTTCTGCAAGTGTTTCACAGCAAAGTTATTTTGTACCTAAGACTGCACACCTAAAGCAAAATAAAATAATATTACCCATTTGAAAATGTCTTCACTCCTGTGGAGAAAATTATTACATGGGGTGTTTTCCAAGTAAATTTTTCCTTAGCATAAAGATCCCTGAGTGCGACATGGATCAGTAATGGTGTTGTTTCGTGATTTACTGATGACGGCTGCATTTTTGCCGGGAAGATCCCTGGCCTGAGCAGGACACAGAGGAAAGAAAACATCCCAGTGCTGACACTCTCAGACTATTAAACCTGCCTGATATGTCAGATGATAATTCAAACACCTCGCAGATAAAAACCTACTTATTCAGGCGGATCTTTGCATTCCATCAACTGCTACATCAAAAAGAAGGTGAATCATCATACTTTTTAATTAAGCTGACATGATATGAATAATGCCTGTTATAAATTCCTTTCATTTACAAAAAGTCTGTACATTATACGTATGCACTTGCATTCAAAAGCAGCATCGTTAAAAGGCTCAGGTACAATTCTACCAATTGTCAGCTTCTGTTTTATGTGTCAAATTTTTATCCTAAAGTTATTAGAAAATAAAATAAAAAGCAAGGTAATCGCAGCCCATCATGCCTCACTGATGCAGAGACATTTGATGCAGAGACAGAATGAAAAGTAATGCAGCACACACACACAGTGCCAGATTCAGCTGGAGGTCAACGTGGAAGGATGGGTGCATCTCGTTACTTTGTGTGTTTTAAAGTCCCTGCTTCTATAGTCTCCTCCAAACGGAGTTATGCATCGTGCTGCTGCAGAATATGACAGCAGTATCTACTGAGGTCGGAAAGAAATAAGACACAAAATTATCAGGGATGAATGGAAGGAGCGTTTTCATAGCAGCGGGTCGGTCAGGGTGGACTGGTCAGGTGTTTATGGTACCAGGATAACCACTGGAAGGTAGGAAGCATGCAACAGGAGAGGGAGGCGTGGTTACTGATCAACCCCTAGGGCTGTCTCAGCTTTGGTGCTGGTTGCCAAAGTTCATCATTATGTATAAATAGCTCTTTAAGGTTTATAACCATGCCGTTTTGTTTTGTTTGCCTTTATATGTTCTCATATATTGTATCTCACAAAGCTATGAGTCTTCCCATATACTTGTAAATGAAGTACAATAAGTAGGTTTTGAGAAAAGTGATAGAATTAATGTGACTCCACACATTGCATATTGAAACAGAGCAACATTTCTTGATATTTTGACCTTATTATCCCTGAAAAGTGTTGTCAACCTCTCGAGGTTTCGATGAGATCCTGCTATTTCTGTGACCATGCCATTAAGCATTGGAATCCATGGTAGTTTGTTATGCAAAACCCCTTGCTAAGTCCCAGGACCCAATCCCCACAGATGAAGAAATTTCTGGGAAAGTCAAAAAACAAGAAAGTAGATATGTAGTAACAGTATAATTACACAGACATTTACTAAATTAGAAAGTAAAGACAAGATTGTGCTTAGCAGCCAACAAACTCTTTGTTTGACTGTTCCAATTAATCTGATAAATTGTCATTTTAGAGCATGCAGCTTTTGAGAATGTGCCTTGTCTCAAAGCTGCCATTCTAGTTGATAAGAACAGATGGCTATACTGAGGACCCTACTGCAGAAGCTTTTCTCCGATGACATTTCAAGCAGAGATTTGAAAGATTTTGTTACAGTGTATTTGTCATAGAGAGCAGTGTAGTTATCACACTGGCTAGCTTTGTGCAACACAGTGGTTCAGTGGGTATAGTGCTGAGTTTCACACCTGCAGGGATGGTGGTTCAAATCCTTCCCATCCTCTGGGTTCTCCCTGTCTTGTGACGGTATACTCTGGATGCTCTGGTTTGCTTCTACAATCCAAAAATATGCATTCAGGCTAATCAGCATCACTAAGTTGCCCATTGCCTGTGAGCTCTGTGTTGGACTGATATCCTGTCTAAGGTGTTCCCTGGGCTTTGTGTCAGGTGCCTGACAGGATAGCCTTCAGGGCCTCCTATGATCCTGTCCTGAATAAGTGTTAGGAAGGTAGATGCATGTTTTTAATAGGTGAGCCACTCAATGGAACTAAAGGTTAAATATATATGAACTTTGCACCTGGACCTTTTTTAAAGAATAGTTTTAAACAAGGCTGCTTGTCACATTCTTTAAATAAACTTTGAAGTTGGCCATTGAGATATAAGCTGAGCATCTAGTAGAATTATGGCCAAAGTGCCCCTTTTCTGGCAGGAGCGTCACAGGTCCCAGTGGCGCGTGGAGCCCAGTGAGGGGGAGGTGCCCCCAGAGGGAGAGGTGCAGCTGATGCTTGTGGCTTACTTGGATGACACGGTGCCCTTCCACGACAAGCTGCACCTGGCCATCCAGCACAGCCGGACCCTCACCGTCCTCGTCTCCGCCAAGGGCAAAGGCAGCACTATCGTCACGGACCGGCCCTTTGCCCCCCGCCTCGACCTCGGCACACACTTCAGGTGGATCATCTCTTTACACAAGCCCGAGTGTGTTTGCATAGTGTGCCAAGACCAAATGGGGGGACTAAGGTCTTTAATGATTGTTACTGAGTGTGTGGCAGCCATGTTGCTGTGAGGGCAAAGGGGGTGGGTAAATCATCAATCTGATTTATTGGTACATGTGGCCCCCTGCACAGTATATCCCTCATTTGCAGACATATGCCAATGGAACTCCCCATGTCTGATATTGGGAAATTGTAAAAATGTCATAAATATGCTGTCCTTTCTGTCAGCTGCTTAGTGAAGATGTATAAATCTGATAAAGTGCCACATGCAGCCACGGCACTGAAAGCTAATCAAGGGGAGCATTTTTTATACGATCTAGAAAACAGTCAAGTCCCGCTTGTGTGATATCCAACCCCCTGAAGGTAATGTTCACTCTTGTGGATGGCTTCTCCATTGACCAGTGGGAGTTTTTCACACAATCCCTTGCTCGTTTATTATTATGAACAGTTGCGTGTTTTCGAGATGTAAAAGGAAAGCCGGACTTTCACAGCAGACATCTGAAAAACTTGCCTTCCTCCGCCTCTAGCTCAGCCCTGTGCCGGTACCACTTTAAGCTGACAAACCATGGCCGTCGTTCCCATCAGCTCTTCTGGATGACGGAAGGCTTTCCCCCTTTGTGGCGCCGTGTCCCCCTGCCTTCCCACCCCAGGAGCTCAGGGGGTGACAAACACCCCGGCTCCTTGCGCTTGCTGGAGTCTGACGGGCCCGTCTTTAGCCTGGACCCTCCGCGCCTAGAGCTGGCACCTGGCCAGTCTGCAGACATGGTGCTGATGGGTTCCTCTGATGTGCCCAAGGTGAGACTAGTGTTTCTGATGAGGAGAGGTTACATCTATAACAGCAGCATCAGGATTTTATTACTGCAGTGCTAACAGCAGCTGAGTGGCTAGGAATACAATCGATTTAAAAGCAATATGACGCACCACCAGGCACTAGCCATTTATAAGATACGCATTTCCTTTGCTCTTAGGCATGATTTGCATTCAGTAATTTAATTAACTGTATATAAGTGCTGGGAAAAAACTTAACTACTCAAATACAACTCCAGTTAGGTGGGGATAGACCATCAATTGCTCAAAATGAAATTTTACTAGTTATTGCACAAGTACGGGAGTATTCTTTGGTTTTTGAATACCATATCTTGGAGATTTTGGAGATGCATGAAATATACTCAAAGTGCTTTTTTCCAGAGACTTTCTATATTCTGTATCCACAGTGAGTTTGCATATCTGGGTCTGTGCCAGCACGTTAATTTATGTTCTTCTGTGTTTGTGAGTGTACCAATGCACAGGTG
Source organism: Gymnarchus niloticus (assembly GCA_009936485.2). Lineage (NCBI taxonomy): Eukaryota > Metazoa > Chordata > Actinopteri > Osteoglossiformes > Gymnarchidae > Gymnarchus > Gymnarchus niloticus. The sequence goes on along the minus strand of JAACJT020000016.1, from coordinate 17,440,737 downwards.
TGTGTTTATGCACAAGTGTGTATTTGTGTACAAATTTTATTGCGTTTCCTCACAAAGATGGTAACTCCTATAAAAACATCCCCACAAGGCAAACAATTTTTCTGCTTGGTTGGGATCTAAATTCATTTCAGTGAAAGTCCAGAGAATGCCTCTCGAAAGACTGACGTGGTGATTTGTGTTCCCACACTCAGGTTGTCCGGGAGAGACTGGTGTGCCAGGTCATCGTAGGACAGCAGAGTGGGAAAGAAGTCATCATGACAGTGGACGTCACATGCCAGTTTGTGTCTCCAGTCTTGGAAATGTCCACCCAGGAGCTGAGTTTCTCTGTGAAGAAGGTCTGCTTCCAACCTCCCTCTTAATTTTTTGTCATTAAGAAATAGAAAAAAAACAGATTTTTTTTTTGTAGTCTTACCACTTTTTCTGTATCACCCCAGAAATGAGCATGAAGGATCATTGCGGTGTTTTGTCAGTGCATTTCAAATACAGTACTTCTGATGACGTTATTCTGTGGAAGTTTCTTGCCTGATTGGAGGTGCTGTACCCTCGAAAGCATGCTTCTTAGGGGTCTGTCTACAGAATCTGATTTTATTCACTACAAGCTGGACTGCAGGCCCTACATACACACCCAAATCTGTGACTAGTTTACATCGCTTTAAACATTACGGCTGAAGCTGAAGCAGACATATTCAATCACTGAGTGTGTTTTTCCGACAGCTGCCTATCTGGGTGCTTGCTAATTGCTAGTTTCGCAACACCCTTTCATGTTAGCTGGTCCTATTTGTCTGTTTTGACAACCCAGCCTAAGCGGCGGATTTTCATCGGGGATAAAGTAACACGAGCTGTGGAACGGTCTCCACATGCAGAGTTAAAAAACAAGAGGGATTGGAAGGCATAGAGAGTGGGAGATAAAGGAAGTTCTACTTAGCAGCCGCAGCATCTGGCGTGTAGTGCCGTTTCCAGGCTTTAATGACAGCAGGGCAGTTAGCCACAGCCTGGAGCCTGGCAGATACCTTGGTGACTTGGCCCAGGTGCTGCTCATTGACACGATCCCGATTGTCTTGTCTCACTGGCACCTGCCTCCCCGTCTCCTGTGCCATCTTTGTTTGCCCTGAACTACCACAGCTTTCCGCTCTGAGGCTGTTTTTTTTTCCTTCAGTGTCTTTAACCTATCAGCCCTTGTCACACTACCCAGCTAAACGTCAGCTAGATAGTGATTTGTCGGCTCCTTTTCTAAGATAATTGCAATATTGTGTGCTGTTTGGCTGTAAGGATTCTAGGGAAACTACATCGTACAAGTAGGCAGCTACGGTGAGCTGGTGGTTTGGTAGGTAAGTGAGGTGTGTGTCTACGTGAGAGTAAGATCGTGTTCTTTACCTGCTGCTGTTTCCAGACCCCTGGCATCTCCCTGGTTCCCCTCTACCAACCCCTTGTCCTGACCAACGTGTCCTCTCTCAACCTTTCCATGGAGCTAATTTTGGCCAAACCGTTTGCCCTGTGTAACCATCCAGATGACTCCACGTTTGTCACATCAAAGGTACTTGGCTGCAAGCGTCTGTTTTGTTGTCTCTGCTCACAGCTGAAGGAGGATTTATGCAAGTCGCACTCAGTGGAGTCTGTTCTTCGCGTCCGGTGCTGATTACGATAGGCAGTGTCATAGAAGTTTTCGTACAGTTATGGAATTGAGCATGAATCTTGATTATCAACACATTTCTTGCCGTTAAACCTCATATTGTTTACTGATGTAATTCTTTCCATAGAAACTGAACAAACAACCTGAGATGCTAGATGAGAACTTTTCCCGCGTATTTTGCTGAAGCTCACATTTCAAGTCTGCTTCCTTGACGGCAGCTCCAGGTGCTGGGTGTGGGGCAACAGGTGGAGCTGTGGGTGTGCTTCGACCCATCCTACGGTGGGGACAGAGTGACACGGCTGGCCGAGGAGCTTCTGGAGATTCGCTATCTGGAGCACCCACAGCGGGACAGCGTCGTTCTCCGGGGAGCGCTTCATTTCCCCAACCTCCATTTCTCCAGCACCTGCCTGGATTTTGGCTGCATCCTCAGCCACACGGAGGCCCAGCGGCAGCTCACCATGACCAACTGTGGCCTGCTGCCAGTGGTCTATCGCTGGGTCTTCCTGGTGGACCAGCTCAACTACTGCTTTAGGTACAAGAAGCCTGTAATGATCCAGCACAACATCAAGTAGCAGACCTCAAACCCAAATAAGCCAAGATTTATTTTGACCAAGAGCATTCTAACGTTGGTGTGGTTAAATTAAGGTATGAGTTATTCCTCCGGTGGAAAGTTTTACTGAGACTGAAGTATACTTGCCACAATGTCCCTTCACACATCATTCAACCTAAACAGTCAAAATCAGAAAAAGGATTTAAATAAATATATTGTACTTATGCAAAATTTATGACAGCTTGTCTATCAGGCGTGGTAGACCCCTCTTCCCTGTCGCTTTATCTGCCAATTGATTTGTCAGATCTTCAAAAGGCGAATCCCCTCAGCCACACGTAACCTGGAGACTAAAACCTAACAACCTTTCTCATCCAGCTAATATCGTCCACGCTTTCCTATTCCTGCAGAAACAATATATCTCCTTAGATTTAACTTATTATTTTAGTGGCTGGACTTTAGAAATGCACACGTGAATTTTTAATGGCTAGTCTTAATCTATGGAGGGGTCCTGTGTGAGGTCACGCATTGCCGGGCCTCTGCTCTGTCGCAGTGCTATAATTACACGTTGGCAACCAATTGGGACGGTGACCAATCAAAGTGTCACACCTGAGTGATCATTAGAGGAGAAAGTGTATCGTCTGATCCACAATCGATTCTAGGATGAAGGCTGAAGATCCTGGTGCCATCATTTTTTTTCATAAATCTCTGAGCAAATGATTCTGATGATTCTGATGATTCTGGGAATTGCAGTCTAGTTAAAAGCATCTCGACACATATCATACTGATTTATGGTAAATAAATTTCTCATTTAAAACACAGCTCTCTACATGATCTAACAGTAAAAATAAAGTATAAAATAGTTAATGCAGTTCTATATTTACATTAATCATCCTTGCCAGATGGTTGCCAAGGAGAATTTGCCTGGAATATAGCAACAATATTACAAATAGCAATGCAAAAACTGGGGTTAAAAAAAGATCTGTTTTTGGAATGAGTATGTTATAATGTTAACAGTTTGTCAGTTTATTTTTAGGGAGGATGGTTAACTATATGGTAAACTAATTTACTTAATTAAATTAACTATTTAATTAATGAAATAGAAAAATAGCCTGCAGTAGATAGGAGTCAAATTTGTGTTATTTAACTTAGGGCGAGCATATTTTGGTTTTCAAAAAAGAGGACACTGGGGACAGGACGGTGGCATGGGGCAGACGGACACCTGCACACAATGAATAGTGACTGTAGAAAGCAAAAGCCGACGTTCTCGGCGATTTAGAAATCCTGTCCGGACGCATTTTTTAGGTCCCAAAAAGAGGACATATGGTCACTCTGTTTTACTAGCATGTTAAACCTCTTCCAGGCAGTTTAGAACACAAAGCTGGGCCGTATCCTGGATGGGATGCCAGTCCCTCGCAGGGCGTAAATACGCACACACTCACATAGCACCCAAGGGGAGCCCCAGCGCATGAAGAAACATGCAAACTCCGCACAATGAGCTGAAGGAGATTCGAACCATCAACCCCGGAGGCGTGAGACCACCATGTCACCCACACAAGGTCCATTCATCATCAAAAGTAGTCAGCAGCATGCTGACACTGGAGCTCCTTCTCTGCACTGAAAGGGTCTCACCGCTTATCACGCATCTGGTGGTCTAGTCTTCCTCTTTAGCTGAGTTAATGGAGGCTGTTCTGAGGGTCAAACACCATCTAGATCAAATTAGACATTTTAAAGAAAGTGTCTTTCCTGTGACTTGGCCCAAGGAGTGTTTTTTTTTTTTTTTTTTGTGAAATACAGTTTTAAATCTTTACAGGATGTTTTGTTTCACTCTTGTGTTTTTCTTTTGACTATAACCATGTGTGAGCTGATATGCGGTTCAGTTTTTGCTGGTTAGAAAAACAACTGTTGATACTTTCTTCAACTAGGTCCCATCAGGAAATGACACCAGACCTGGGCCATGTCCCAGGGGAGGAGGAGCAGAGAGACGGTCGTCTGGACAGGTATCCCATATTCTTCTGGTGTAGATGGACAGCTGCCTGCATAACTGTAGCTCATTTTTTTTTAAAGTGATATCATAGCATAATGCAATTACAGAATAATGCCTGAAAAGAGTATGAAGTACAAATATACCCATTTACTGTAAATCCTGGTAGTCCTTTGGGAGACATAAATTCCAATGTTTTCTTTTCAATGGGCTGCATTCTGGGTCCCAGGCTGCATCACAGACATAACAATCTCTCCTATTCTTTCAGCCCTGTCGGTTAGGCGTAATTGAATTGCATTTTTTTCCCCCAGCTTGTCTGTGGAGAGTGAGGGGATTAGGTTGATAAAGGATGGCACATACAGGAGAGTAGCGTAGACTGGGGAAAGTGGCAGTGTCTCTAGTCGGAAACAGAATTTGAATTTAAATCACCTTTTAGAGAAACGGCATGCTTCATGTTTCCCCAGATCCAAATAGTACAGTCTAAATTAATTATCCCTGTTAGATAATCACCATACTTGTGGGTGGAGCTTCAGAGGTCTCCTCTGTGCAGCCTACCTTTAACTAATTCTCAGTGCCACTATTGCCCTCTGCTGGTAAGACGGAGACACTCTCACTTCCTGCCCCTGCCAAGGATGAAAATGAAGAGAAGAAATGAGGAGACAGGGAGTTAAAGGATTTAAGAAAACTGATGACACACATTCCAACTGTTCTAACCCCAACTACCAATTGATAGATTCTGTCAAAGACATCAGCTGAAGGTTTGTCATCTGCCCTTAGGTTTGTCCTTCTCACTATCAAATGAGCTTCTTTCTCATTTAGAATCTTGAGTCCTCTTTCCAGCTGGTAGGAGGAGTGAGAAGAAAACAGATATCCCCCCTTACATCCTCTATGTTTCTGTGAAGAATAAGGGTCCTTTAAATCCCCTTGAGAAGTTTCTGTTTACAAATTTTTTCTTCTTAGACCTTCTGCTGTTGTGCATCATTATTTTTATTGCATAAATATAAAGGGAGGCAAACACTAGCATTTTTAGAGAATGCTTGTCTTGTCCACAGGAATATTGAGTTGCTTACATTCATGGAAGATGAGAGAAATGAGGCTGGGACCACAAAAGGGGGAGGATTTCCCAGGGAACTTGCCTGCACCAGCCCTGTTCAGCCTGGAAAAGTAAGAGGAAAGGCTTGGGTTTTGTGTGTTAGTCAGGGGCAGCTCAGGAGGAGCCAATGCCCTCTGCCCCCCATTAATGCACCGTTTTGGTTTTTTTTTTGCCCTCCTAACAGAAAAACTGCCCCCAGCCTGGGCCCCTTATTTGGGAAGGTCTTGAGCTACCACTGGAGTTAGGGTGTATGTGTGTGTGAAAGAGAGCTGTATGGAATGCAGTTTATTACTTTAATGGTTACAGGACGAATGATAGCCTTTATTGTGCTGCTGCTGAAAGTGATCCTGAGAGTACCGTTCAGTACATCTGTTCTTATATTTAGACACTGCTGGATGGTGAGGCGCAAAAAATACATGAAGACAACCGTGATCAGAAGACCAGCAGCCTGCAGGACCGCGGGCTCGGCCAATGCCCTCTAAATCTTGACCAAAACCACCCAGTTCAAAGTCAAAGCGGTGGAGGACAGACTTCGGATTTATCTAGCAACCACGTGTGGAAGAAGTGGCAGTCAAAGAACCACCAAAGAAACTTCAGCCGAAGCTCTGAAGACCGCTCTAGACTGGGCGTTGAAGAGGTACCATCCTTCAGACAGATTGCTGCTTCATTGTAGTTGTTCTGGATTTTCTTATTGTTATCATTTATCATTCCAGATTAGGTCCTGTCTTCGGTTTTGCTTCGTTAACATTTCCTTATGGATGTTTCCTGTCTTTTGCCTCACTGAATTCTTTTATGGATATTGAATTTTAAATGTTATTACAGAGCTAAATGAACTTTGGCAATGTGATTGATTGAGCTTCCCCTCCTGTTTCTTTATTGCCTCCGTTTCTCCGATTCCATCTCTGTGTTTCATTTCTCTGTGTCTCTCTATACCACTTCCTCCATATTGTAGGTATTCGATATTCTACCAACCTATGGGGTGTTACAACCCGGTGAAAGCCAGCTGGTGGACTCAACCTTCTACGGTCATGCCTGCATCAGTGGTCAGGTGTTGGCGCTGTGCGTGGTGGAGGAGGGGCCTATATATGAAATCACCCTGAGAGGAGAAGCCTCTGCTGTGACTTACACCCTGGACAGGACTGACGTTGACTTTGGTGCACAGGTACCGTCAGCCATATTTACTGTTCTTTTTAATTTGCTTTCTTGTAAACAAAAATTTCCTGTGAGGCCAGGTGTCTGGTTCATAGGAAATCTTAGGGAAAACACTGTTAGACTCAATGGCTTTTAGATATTTCCAATGACCAAATCAGTAGAATTAGTGCAAGGTGTTACTGGAGATGATTTGTCCTCCTTCCCCCAGCTGTTTGATCACGTGGTAGAGGCAGAGCTCCTCCTGAAGAACACCAGTAAGGTCGGCTTTGAGTTCAGCGTCCTTCTGAACCAGGAAGACATGATTCCCAGCAACCTGCAACCTGGCCTGCCCCTGGTCTTGCCAAAGATGGTGAGAAAGTTAACAGCACACAGCCCCTAGTACTTTATATCACTTCCACACGTTGAAAAACACAGCATTTCATATTTTATATGTAGTTATCTATTATTGGTTTACTGTAGTCGTTTTTACCTGGCAGATCTGCTTTTTCCACTTGTTCTGTCGTTTAAAGGGCTGCATTGAGGCGAACATGGAACAGAAGCTGTCTGTGTACTACTTGCCAGGGATACCCGAGGTTTTTCACAAAACCTTTCAGCTGCAAGTGTCCTACTTTGAGCCCGAGACGATCACTCTGAGAGGAGAGGGCATCTTTCCCAGAATCTGCCTGGACCTGCCAAGAAGCCTGAGTAGGAGCTATCTAGCTGGACCTCCTCTTGGCTTTAAATGAAACATGAGGCTCTCTGTTTGTAAATATAACATGCAGCATATTTATCAGCTGATTTGAATACCTCGGTGCACTCAGAATGGGTATCATAGGGCCAAATTGAGAAACCATTAGGGCTGGTTTGAGGCCTCTTTTAGAACATTAGACCTTAATGCTTAGCTCATTGCTTAGCTCAGGAAATAGAGGGGTTGATTTTAAAAGCGTTTATTTCTTATAAACAGCAATGTAATCAGCTGCCATGTTCTGTTCTCTATGCAAGTACTTCAACTCAATTTCCCATGTGTCTTCTAAAACAAGTGGAACTAGTAATGGGAAAAAAGGGGATTATAAACCTGTGGTGGGTGGGAGTATCCCAAATTAGCCAATCAATGTTAGCACTAAATGAGACTTCAAAATCCGTGGTGGGTGGATGTATCCTGAACTGCCAATCAATGTTGGTGATATCTCCCACTCACCATGGGTTTTGAAGCCTCATTTGTCCTATCACTAACTGGAACAAATGTGATTAAAAAAATGTTTTATAACTGTAGTCCCTCCTCCATTCAGATGAGGAGAGGTACGGCTTGGTTCTGAAACAGGCCAGGGAGTTCCTGGAGACAGAGAGGAACATGGGGGAGGAGACTAGCAGACCAGCAACTGGAGCTGGTGACCTGACTATGGAAGACTGCATCCCAACTGTGAGTGGCCTTGTATACAGATTAGAATGCTCTGCATCTTCCCCCATTTACTTTCAGCTTCCTCATCGTCCCAGCATTTACTCCCAGTTTATATTAACGACTAATAAACACAAGACATGTTATGGTTATTTGCATAGTATCTTTTCATAATAATGTATCTTGCCAAAAGTGCTCCTACACCTGTTTTAGTCAGGTAATTGACTAAGTAAACCACAAATATTGCTGACATAGTGTATCATTAAGCACAGAGCAATGCCATCTACAGTAGTAACCAGGGACAGTCGAAAGGGTCTTATTGATGAGCTCAGTGACACTCAACTTGCCAGCATCGTAGGATGATAGCTTTCATGCTTAAGTCAGTTAATCGAATTTCCACTCTGGTCAACATGTAAGTGAAGTGATCGTGATCTGGAAACGTCTAGGAGGAACCACAGTTTGATGTGCAAAGTGGTGGACCGCGCCAGCTCACAGGAAGAGACCACTGATTATTGTGTAATATTGCACATCTTCTGTTAGAACACTCCCTGCTGAGTTCCAAACAATTTCTGGAAGCAAAGTCAGACAAGAAATCGTCATTAAGGGGTTAATAAGATGGGCGAGCAGCCTCACGCAAGCCTATGATCACCACGTGCAATGTTGGTATTGGGTAAAGCTTGTGGCCATTGGACTATAGAATGGTGGGATTGTGTTCTCTGGGTTGATGGATCATTCTTTACCATCAGGCAATCTGATGGACATATCTGGGTATGGAGGATGCAAGGAGAATGTTATCTGCCTGAATGTGTAATGCCAGCTGTAATGGTAGAAGAGGAATCACGGTCTGAGGGCAAGCTTCATAAGTCAAAGTCTTTATTTGTCATTTGCACAGCATGGCAGAGGCATACGCTCAATGCACTGCTTGTAGTGAGGCACAGTTAATCAGACATACAATTTCACATGCAAAACAGATAAACAATAAGGTGGTAAAAGATGGAGGGATGGGTAGCAGCATTTATGTATGGTGCTGTCAATGTAGATATGATAAAGTGACGAGTGCGATTCACAGACACTGTGTTTAGTGCCAAGTAAACTGGTGACAGCGATGGTAGTGTTGATTCTGTGCGTTTTCCTTCGTGACAACAGTTTGAAGAAGATCCTTTTCCATTTCAATACAAATATGTCCCATGCACAGAGGGAGGTCCATATAGAAATAGTTTGCTGAGATGGAAGTAGTAGAACTTGGCTGATCTCCATAAAGCCCTCTCCATAACTCAGTTGAACACCTTGAATAGTAATGCTGACTGTAAGCAGGCCTGATCACCCATCATCACTGCTTGACCCCACTAATGTTCTTGTGGCTGAATGGTAGCAAGCGAACAAAGTTCCAATGTTCCAATGCTCCAACATAGTGTGGAAAGCCCCACAGGGTCTGTAATTGCAGCAAAGGGACAATGAGCATCTCATTCGGAATCCAAGGCTACAACGTTGAACCGGCTGGTGTCTGGACTTTTTCTGCCTACGCTTTATGGTAGACCGTAAAGTTTGCGTGCAAAAAGTCGCTTTGGATATCAGTGTGACATTAATCAAATGTAGAATGTCTATGGAATTCATCTGCTGAGATGCCTGAAAAGGGCAGACTGGTTTTGAAACTTTTTACCATATCTATTTTATAATGCAGCGTATCATTCATAATTTGTTCTGGTCATAGACCGTGTGCTTTACCTTTCTCAGTATGACGCCCTGCTGCAGATGGAAGTAGAGAGGTTGCTGGTTAAGGAGAATGCCCGTACCCTGGAGGGCAGGGGTGTAGACTCCAGGGACACACACACGGCCAGCAGTAGCTGGCATAAGGCACTCACCAGGTGAGACCACAGTGTACCTGCACCGCTCATTTCAGGTCACTACATACCCGCTCTTATCCCAAGACATGTGCTTTACTTGACAGCTCTGATCTCTCTTGGTATCAAGGTTCTTGTTGCCTGAGTATTTGCTGGACTTTGGTTATGTGATCCATGGCATGGTGGCAACCCACATCGTCAAAGTCACTAACACTGGACCATTGCCGGTGTCCTTCTATGTGGACCATCGTCACCTGGCAGGCTCAGGTACGTCACTGTGTGCTTCACCTGCTGCCCTCCGGCTCTATGTATTTGATCCATCCTTTTTACTGTATCCTGAACCTTTGTTGGTTTGCTGATGTCCATTAAAATGTATACATTCACAGTTCCTTTTTTCTTCCTTTTCAGGGTTCAGCATGGAGCTGGACAAAGTGAGGAGCTTGCCTTACTGTGAGACAGAGGCATTTGAGGTGAAGTTTGACCCACGTGGGGCTAATCTAGACCTGGGCGAGGTTGCTACTGTCATTCCCATTAAGGTAGGCTCAGCCCTAGAACCTAAAGCTGCAATATATGTCTGGAGTTGCCTCCAGAGTTAGACCAGAATGCCTTTGAACACTTTCGCATCCATTTATTCACATTAGTTGCACATATTATATTATCCATGCAGGCACATGTGAAAACGGATGCACTATGCCAAACCGACTGCAAGTTTTGTATGTTTGGTTTCTTTGGCAGGTGGTGGGTGGGCCAACTGTGCCACTGCGCCTATGTGCTGTGGTGACCATGCCTTCTCTCTCCATCTCCACGGATACACTGCAGTTTGGTACCATCCAGCATGGCCAGTGCAAGGTGGCCACTGTCCAGATGTTCAACCCTGAGCTGGTACCCTGTCAGTGGAGTTTATCTGAGGAGGAGCATCCCAAGAAGAAGGTAGTGGCATTGCATGAAGAAAATGACTTCATAAAGCTATATTGGACTTCTTAAAGCTGCAACTTGAAGAAGAGTGTTGTTGGGAATCAAGTCTAAGTCCTTAAAAATACAGGCCCAAAGTGCAGAGCACAATTTCTGACATTTTGAAAGGGTGCCTACCTGTGCTTTAATGAACCACTAGCTCTTTACATATAACTGACATTCTGGTCAATGAATAGATTGTGTGTTTTGCCTAAATCTTGACTAAATGTGCTGAATTGTTCTGTCACTTACCTATATCATTCCATGTAAACTCCGGTGGTGTGATATGCATTCTGTCATCACTATAAAAGGTTCCCCATTGTTCCACTTGTGCAGATCGACAGGCACCTTCCACGTTACCTCCGGAAAAGATCAAGGCAGGAATCGGAGGCCCCGCCGTTGGTGTTTGAAATGTTGCCCCCTACTGGACTGCTGATGCCGGGAGAGAAGGTCAACGTGCAGGTCAAATTCACCCCCACTGAAGGGGTAAGACTATGACCTGACCACTGCTGCCCACACTCTGGCTCATGGCTAATCTTGTGCCGCGGTGCTCCATCTCACTGCCCTCCATTTGGCCCCAGTCTGTCATCAGCTCTGGAAAATTATTTCGGTCCTCTTGCCATCTCTTTATTTTACTCCCACCATGCAGTGTTATCCAGGTTTTAGTGCAGGAGGTAATTCAGTTTCGTATCATTCAGAAGCGAACTTCTCATCAATGTGTGGAGCATCAGTCACCCACACAGTCTAAAGAGACTGAAAATGAAACTCTGTGAGACCTATACAGGACAGGAGACTGAGCAGCCTTTATCAGACTCTGCGTGCTGAGCTCACTTTCCTTATGAACATGCATATGAATGAGGGGGCAGACTCTCCTCGAGGAGCAGCTAGGACCTTAATGACACATACCAAATGTTCATTTGTACAAGTGTATGATAGAAAGAGATAGCTTCCAGAGAAAAACACTCTTTAAGACCAGGCCTATTTCTGGCAAAATAACTTTACCAATTTATTGCTGGGCTCAGTGACTGGAAAATGATGTTGTTGGGCTTGTTTCTAGCATCATTTGAAAACCCATTGCTCTGTGAATTTGTTTGCATGGCTAATTCTCCCTCTGTGGTACCACATGAGACCTATGTTTGTTGTTGGGTAGTGACAATGAGGTGTCTGTCTATTCAAAACTATCGCCATGTCTGCTAGTTGCTGTTGGCTCTGTCCTGCTGACATTCAGCTCTTGGCGATTCCCTAACAGCGGGCATACAGCCAGCGGCTAGTGATCACAGTTGCCCAGAGCACCCAGCGGGTCCTGCTGCTGGTCCTGGGGCAAGGTGAAGAGCCTCACCTGGAGTTCTCCACTTCGGAGTTAGAGCTGGGTCCCACTTTGCCCTACAGTGGGGGGGAGGAGGCAAAAGTGCTTGTTCAAAACCCCTGCTCCTTCCCTATCGAATTCTACTCCCTGGAGTTTGACAAGCAGTATTTGGAGGAAGAGAAGGTACGGTCATGTGTTTGCTGGTGGAAACCTTTGAAACTTCCAGAATGATACCTGTTTTATACAGCAGGCACACTATCAGACATTATATGTCATTTGATTAACAGAATGGTAAAGGTTTCAGCTCAATCTAAGGTACATTTATGTTGAGCTGTTTATGTGGTGCTTTCTGTGGTTCAGAAACAGTCAATAAGGAAACTCCCAGCCATTTTCCTACCCAACTCAAGTATTTTTTGCCAAAAATAACTTGTTCTTAACCACTGTGCTACCTACTTTGAATCAAAGTCTCTTGTTCCACCTCAGATCCTAAGTATGATGAAGGGCTTTGCATCACAGAATGTTCTGCTGTTGCCCCCCCGTGCCCCTGGGGAAACACTGCCCCCTGAGCTGCTGGACTTCTACGGAGAACAGACCACCGAGGAGCGGGATGATGAAGGTTCGCCTGCCGCTATCAGAGCCAGCTTTGATGTGCTGTTATAACACTGTGTAACACGAATTTTGTTCCTGGATAGAATGTGTTATTTCTTAATTGCTTGTGTTGTAAAAGTATTAAAAAAATGGCCATTAATCCCTTCAAACTTTGCTTTTGTGACCTGGATAATGAAATGTAATGTAAATCATTGTCACGTATCAGCCCCCAATTACTCAGGTCACAAAAGCAAAGTTTCAAGAGAAAAATAGGTCTTTTCCATTTACTTTAGGCATAAGCAATTGGGAAATAACACTCTTTGCCCAGGAACAAGAAAAAGCAAAAGTTTTGTTACATAGTGTAATACATACATAGCCTGCTTCATTGCCTTCTGCATGTTTTCTTTCAAAATTATTTGTAGAACAATCTTTTGTATGCCATGTCATGGTAAAACGTTGGTGTGGCTTTCTGGGTGGCAGAATCAAAGGCTGGCACGGAGGGTCTTGCATCCGTGCAGAAGGACGTCCCTTCAGAGGACTGGCAGTCTGTAGAGAACGGGAAGGGGACCACGCACGAGTCAACCAGTGGAGGTTCTGCTTCTAGGGACGTGGGAGGGTAGACTGGCAAAATCTTAGCCTTTAGTCCCAATACCTGCTTCGGAGACTCAGCATGTCCACCCATCAACCAACAAAGGTAACAGTAAATTTGAGAAATGTAATAAATGTTTTGCGTTTTCCACAGGGTTGATAAGGGAACGGTATGGCAGTAAGGAGAATGGCCGTGTGGGTGAACTGGAAGTTAACCCTGTTTCCAGAGCCATTGCCCGTCATATGGGCATTGATCTCTCACCTGAGGGTCAGGCAGCCAGAAACCGCAGGGGCATTGCTGTCATTGTGCATGGGGCTCCTCTTTCAGGTATCTGTACCCACCTCCTTATAAATACTCCATTCTTATTCTTTCTTAATGTCTTTGTCATGAGAAACAAGCAGTAAGTTCGAAGATATTCTTCTTACCGGTAGTTTCAGATTCCATCTTAGTTATTTTTGACAGCCTTACCTATTGATTTATGATAAAAGGATATTAAGGAACAATGGAGTCAGGACTTGGCAGGTGAGGGTTATTGGCAATGTTATGTCTTTTCGGGGTCACGTGGAGACAGGAGGGGATTAGAGGCTTTGGGGCAGGTGTCAAATTACTGTCTGGGTGAGTGGGGTGAAACAACGCAGAACATGCCAATACACTGAGATTTTGACAACAAGGAGCAGATGGAACAAACTGACAGAGATAAAGCTGATCACCAGACTACTGTCCCTCCAAAGATGGCCAGTGGCCGCTCCTTCCTCCTCTCATAAGACACAGATAATTATGACGCTCTGTATAAAACAAAAACATAAGTGAAAACTTGTGCTCTGTCTAATTACTCAACCCCGCATTTCCTGCAGTTTCTCAGCATATTGATTTTTGTTAATGTACCACTCTAGACTTAATAAAGAACATGCTTCACAGGTCCTCTCAAGTTTTCCACGTCCTGCTTCGTACCAAAATGCAGATGTTATATTTATTTTTTGGTATATTTTTTAGTGATGGGACAAATGAGGTTTTGAAATCTCATTGACGGCCAGCATTAATCAGTAGTTCAGGATACTCCCCCCTACCATAGGTTTTGAACCCTCATTTGTCCAATCTCTAGTATTCTTTAAAAGACCGTTGGGTTTGTAGTTGGAAAATTGTGCAATGTACCAGATGACTTGCTGCTTACCAGGTAAAACGGAGACGGCCGCGACCCTGGCGAAGTATTATGGGGCTGCATGCCTGAGCATTAACACTGTGGTGATGGAGGCCATCTCTAGTGGGTGCAGTACTGCTGAGCTCCAGGTGAGGCAGCTGTGTACCAGGGCTGCACAGGAACATGGCCACAGGAAGGTGGAGGAGGCCGGTGAGTCGTACTGAGCTCCCTCCATCCTGAGTCACCAGCTTACACAGTGTCCTCTCTGTGAGGCCTGACCTGCATGGAGTCTGTCTTCCTGTCACAGCAAATACATGAAAATATTGATGGAAGGTATAGATTTGTGAGCCAGTCGTATCTATGACTAAATTTGCCTTTTCAGGCCTAATGTTTGTATTGATAAGAATTGCGTTACTCTGTTTTCACAGTAAGAGTACCAATTTCAGACTTATCACAGTTCATTCAAAGATATGCTTGACAAGTTACAAATAAGCCTTGAAACTCTATAACTTAAGGTCATCATATGACCATCATATGGTCTGGAAAGCAGGAATATGCCATGAACCTTTGGCCATAAAACTGCACGTGTTTGCTAAATGTAGTCTTCCTGCCGTTCTAATGGCCAGTGTGTGCACTGCTTCCAGCCCTGGGCGTCACACACCCAGCAGCCTCGGGTGAGGAGGTCACTGCCATCCTGAGTGAAGAGGCCGTGGCCAAGCACACCGTGGAGGGCAGCCAGACCGACAAGCGCAAGTCGTCTTCCATCTCCACACGCAACAGAATCAGCCCTCCAGATGGGAGACACAACACCAAAATGCACCCGACCACAACCCAGCAGGTACGAGGTCCTACGGCTCTTGCTGCCGGAGCCATAATAATGTTTAAAATATCTACATTGGTACAGCAAAGCAGTGCCTGAGGGAAGAATGAAGCCGCGATGGTGGGTAAGGGTTATTGCTGGCAATTACTGACTGCTTCAAAATATTGGAAAGTAAATATAGCCGATGGAAAGTACCAGACAATTAAAACTTGTGACAACCCCCTCAGTTGTGAATTATGAATGTATTACCATGCATTAGTATGTGTTGTGTTGATAGGCTTGCAATGGTGTCTGCTCACTGAGTTTGTGTGAGATAACACCACCGGTGGTCTCTGTGTGGTTGCAGGGCCCGCAGGTCAGCCAGGTTCCGGGGCCACCTAGCGCGTGTGAGAGTGTCGGGGGAAACATGAGGCTGGGCAGCTGTGTGCTGCCAGAGGAGCTGTTGATAGAGCTGCTCTCAGAAAGATTGCAGGTGAGAGATGCATCACAGGCCGAGGTGTAAAGGCTGTCAGAGGGCGGTGGCTTAGTTTAAGATACATCTTGTCAATCACAGGACTGGGTGGAGGGGGCTTTCATGTAAAAAAGAAATCACTTTTTACAAAAAATTACATATAAAAATAAAAGCCACAGGCTATATAAACATACTCTATCACTACCATGAGTACCAAGAAGGTGAGTGATTCCTACAGCTAATGATAAACATGCAGTTTATTATCGAATTTTACATCCTGTTTTTTGCTTTTACTTTTTGCACAAATTTCGACGCAGTTTATCTTTGGATTAACGCAACTCCTTTGCACAAATGAATTGTGACAATAAGAATGAGTGGTAATGTGCAGTGTTTGTGTCCTGCTGCTCCCATGTGACTCAGCTGAGCGACTGTCACCAAGGCGTGGTGATTGATGGGCTGGACACGCCATATTGCCGCTCTTTAGCCGGCACCCTGCAGGTCGTCCTCAGGGCCTTCAACAACCGCCGCTTCATCTACGTAGTCAATTTGATGTACACTTACCAGGACTTCCAAGCCAAGGAGAAGGCACAGAGGGAAGCGGAAGGTAAGGAAGATGGTGAAGACGGGAGGCAAGGGTACCGATGTAAAGACGACCGAAAGCTTAGCTTGGGAAACTCTAGGCGAGTCATGGAGGGGAGAAAGGAGCATGCTGTGGAGCTGAAAATGGAGACGTAGAAGAAGCCCGGCTGTTCATCTCTGTCTTCCTGTCTATCAGAGAGTCGGCAGAAGGAGGATGAAGAGAAGGAGAAACAGCGTTTTCAGGAAATGGATGAGGAGGAGTATGATGCCCTACCAGAGGAAGAGAAGGAACGTATGGAACTGAGGCACCTGGAGGAACTGAGAAACCACAAGCACAGGTATTCTCCAGTGTTTTGTTGGAGGTATCTCCTGTGCAGCCAACGTGATGAGAAGGCCTCTGTATGTCCAAAACGATCTGGTAACCCCTATGAATGACTGGAAATGGGTCATGCTGTAGAGGTTAGTAACTAATCACAGGATGGCACCTTTCCAATGAGTCAGTTTATCATCTTTCTGCTCTGGTCAACTGCAAGTGAAGTGATTGTGAAGTGGAGCCATCTAGAAGCAACAAGAGTTCAGTTGTGACACAGTAGTCTACCAAGCAGAAAAGGATCTGATCACCAGCATCAGTACCCAGCCTCGGTGTTGCTGTTACGGCTGAATGGCAGCAAATCTCACTAACGATGCTTAACATCTAATGGAAAGCCTTCCCCGAACAGTGGAGGCTATTATGGCAGGAAAGGGTAGACTAGCTTTCTGTTTGTACCCTTGGGTTTGGAATGAAGTGCTGTACAAGCGGGAGTCCACATAATTTTGGCCATATAGTCTATATTGTTAACGGTAAATTGCATTGCATTTGTGCACATTCTGCTGTTGAACTGGAGTGTCTCCCTTCAGGATTTCTGCATGTGGCTATGACCAGACAAGTGCTAATAGAAATACACTGGGAACGGGGTAGATATGAGTGCAAAAGTCAACGATACACATCTTAGCCACCAGTTCAAATATCCATATGTATAATGAGTGGGGATATTTTCGTACACGTTGCTGGTATTACACATATAGTATAATGTATCATAATCATTTCAAGGGAGCAAGAGAAACGAGAAAAAGAGCAACGGAGACTGCAAGAGGAGGAGGAGATTAAGAGGAAGAGTAAGAAGATGAAGAAAGAGCCTCTGAAAGAGGATGCCTCTGGGAAGAGAAGCCAGCTGGGCGGAAAGCAGGTTTCTGCCTGTGAACACGAATAAATCAATGCAGTGCCCTGAGTAGCATGGGTATTGGTAAAACTCAGATTCACGTGGTTAAAAACAGCCCCCTTTAGCAGACCCCCTTCCTTCTTCAGCCACCTCTCTGACGTCAGCCGTGTTCCCTTTCACAGTCATCCGCTGGTCTGCGCTCCGAGTCCAAGCTGGATCAACTGAAGATGTCCTCTGTGGATAGCAGGGAGTCCAAGGAGTCTCCCACAGAGGGCGCCAGAGAGCAAGAGGATGGGGTTAAAAGGAGGAAGAGTAAGGAAGGGAAGGGAGGTGGACAGGAGGAATCTGCGATGCCCAGTGAGGATCAAGATGGAGATCAGGTGACCGTGACTCTGCACAAAAATTGTGCTCCCCTCTTATGAATTCATTTTGCTCATCGTTTGATGTGCAATTCTATCTATAATGGAGAATTAGAGTTTTGTTTTCAAAAACTTTAACTGAGTGACAGCCGCAGTCATTAATGTACACTCAGAATGCAGCTGAAGCTGCATGTCTTTGCAAATTCTAAATGCTAAATGCATTTCTTAATGATTAACAGCTTCATTTCACTTGCCCACATTTTCCCAGTATAAACGATTGCTGGACTGGGGTATTGACCGTGTTTGTGTGTTTTTCATTTTCCCACGAAACCCCCCCCCCCCCCCAACCAGGGGCAGAGCAGTGAGTGCACCAGACGTCTGCTCTCTCGCTTCAGGCAATACGAGCTGTGCCAGGCCCAGGTCAGCTACATCCTGAAGCACTGGGACCGTACCCAGGGCCTGGTACTCCAGGCCTCTTCCCTTGAAGACCACCCAGAGGACCCAATTTTCGCTTCACATGAAGGGCAAGCTCCCTCTGGCAAGAGGAGCAAGAAGGAGCGAGAGCAAGAGAAGGAGCAGGAGAAGCAGAGGACAGAGGCCCCTGACCCCAGGCTGCCTGCAATGTCTCCGGGGGGGAACGTGGTAGAGGGGGCTGACAGGGCGGCAGTCTCAGAGGGGGTGCCACACCTCATCCTCCCTGTCAGTGGGAGGGAGCACTGCAACGGAACAGAGATCCTGCAGAGCCAAAAGCTCCCCTCTCTAGAAGAGGTACGGCAGTCTTGTTTTAACTGCTGTTTACTTACGCTGATGCCGAACAATCATTTGGTCATCGCTTGGTAACTTTATACTCCACATACGATTCCACTCTTCACCTCATGTATGTCCTCGCTGATCATCTCGTTTACCAGGTCAGATTCACCCCTTATATAAATGCAATACAATATTTTGCTAGTATAGCAGTAAATGTCCCCATTAGTTGGATGTGTTTTATTGAAAAGGTTGATGTATCTTTTTAATAATCAGACATTGAATTGCTAATGCAGGCATAAATAATGTACTCTATCTACACAACTAAGAAATTGAGAAAAGAGGTTAAATACTTGATGTATTCTACATAAATTGATCATGAGAAGTCGTGAGGCATCACCAATGCCTGTGTCCATAAGGTCCTGGATGGGCTGGGACTGGGACCCGGAGGTCCTCCTGTGCCACCTCCGACCATTTTGTCTACGGTGTACTACCCCCTGAGAAGTCCAGCTCTCGGTGACCTGCCCGTTTCTTCGTGCTTCACCTTCGTGGCACCGTCAGTGGCTGAGGACCCAGCAGATGACCAGAGGGAGGTGGAGAAAGATGTGGAAATGCTGAGCTCCCTCTCACAGCTGAAGGTACGGGGAGAGTTTCTCCCGTCGAGAGCCTCTGGTTGGTAACCGCACCTCTGACAGATGGGTCGAGCCTCCATGTGGAAGGCATGCGCGGGGTTAATTGGAAGGAGATACGTTTCGCTTGTCATTAACGTGCAGAATTCTGGCAGGTTTCTGATATAGACAGAAAAAAAATCATTGCGTAATTGTGCAGTGTGTAACGGCTGCTGTAGTTGTTAGTGTCTAGCGTGCAGCAGAGGCAGACACACACGTGTGTGTGAATGCATTTAAGTTGTCAAGTTGCTGGTGCGAGGCCCATTCACAGGAGGAGCCGGAGACTCCGGCTAAAGGCCGAGGGAGGAAGGCTGACGGGGGCAGGGAAAGCCAGAAGGAGAGGCGGCGAAGCCCTGCCAAGAAAGCCGCGAAAGCCCCCGAGCCCCACTCCCCGCCCCCTAATTGTGCCAGCACGCCGATGTCCGAAATGGACCAAAGCCAGCATGCTGGGGAGACAAAGCAAAAACAAGGCCAGATGTGAGCATGCAGCTTGGGATTTAACAATAATCCATCCATCCATCCATCCATCCATCCATCCATCCATCCATCCATCCATC
>JAACJT020000016.1:17361573-17421063 GCA_009936485.2 Gymnarchus niloticus | reverse complement strand
ATCCATCCATCCATCCATCCATCCATCCATCCATCCATCCATCCATCCATCTATCTTTTAACTGCTTATCACCAGAGGCCTGCAGGCTGGGGTATGGCCTGAATGGAATGCCTGTGTATCACAGGGCACATCCAGACATTCAGTCATACATCAACGGCAATTTAGAGACACCAATTAACTTAACTGCTTAAGTGTCTTTGGACTGGGTGAGGAATACAGAGCAAATTTCACCCACAGGTGGAAGGCAATAGTGCTACCCACATAATAATAATAATAATAATAATAATAATTATTATTATTATTATTATTATTGTTGTTGTTGTTGTTGTTGTAGTTGTTATTGTTGTTATGCAGAATCTACTAAGTATAAACATTACATGCTACATAAGTGTGTATTGTCCCTCGCAGACTGACCACCTTTCGCTGGGTTGTACCTCCTAATGGGACGGTGACATTGAAAATCAGGTTCTGCTCATCCGTGCTGGGCAAATTTGACCAAGTTCTGAATTTTGAGGTGATGGGCACCAGGAGGCGCTATCAGCTGCACTGCAGGGGAGTTTGTACATTTCCATCCATTAGCACAGACTACAAGTGAGTGTTGCCATCCCACCTCACGTTGTCACTATTGTCAGTATTACAGTGTGTAATACAGTTTTGTCTGTTCCTCGGTCCCTGTGTCACAGGGTCGTATTTGCACACTGTAAGAAAGCCGAGTTGGCCGAGAGCAACCTGCACAAAGCGTACATCGTCCACCTTGGAATGTACCAGTTCGGACCCCTGCTTTGTGGGAAGAACCGCGATCGGTAAATTGTGCTTGGTTTTGTCAAGATAGCAGAATGATTACTGACCACCTTTGGCTTATGATATTGAGAAGCTGCTTTATTTGTTTATTGTCTGCACAACAAATAAGCAGCATCTCAGCACTCCAGCAGGTGAAGGCTGAACAGAACCTAGAAATCCTATCAAAAGGTTTCATTTGTTTCTGTCAAGGATATTGACTGCCTTCAGCGCTGGGTGTACTATGCTAACTAGACAGAGGTTACATTTTGAGTGTAACTCGAGCCCTGATCACTTTCTACTTGTGATTATTCCCTGTGGGGCAGATACAAGGAGGGCAGGTACCCAGAAAATATGGAGAGGCTGGTCGTGCACAACTGCTCTCCTATGAAAGCCGACATTCACTTCTGCTTCCAGCAAGACATCAAGGCCACGACCTTCATGCTGGATCCACCCAGCATGACGCTGGATCCCAATGAGAAACAGGTACTGCTGTTTTTACCATGGAGGTGCAGAAACGACTCAGTAACCCAGCCTTGAAGAACTTTGGATAGCTTGCATAACATTCTTAAATTTAGCGCAGAAAATTAGACATCAACACGAATTATAGTGCCACAAACTCTGTCCGTATTACTGTAGGTATTGTTTTCGGCTTTCTTCTTGGATCCTCATCAAGTGCATTTGTAGAGAGGCTTAACGGCGAGCTTGCACGTGGAAAGCTCTTGCCATTCAGTGTGGCATTTTGCCCCTTCCTCTGACCCGTTCCAGGAGCTCACAGTATGGGCGTACCCCACTAGCCCAGGCCTGGTTGAGGACAGCATTGTGTGCTGCGTGAAGGAGAACCCTGAGCCTGCTGTCTTTCGTATCTCCTGCCGGGGGGTCCGGCCCGAGCTGGACCTGGATCGCAAACAGCTGCACTTTGACAAAGTCTTGCTGGAGAGGTCTGATCACGCCCAATGTAGCTGCTGTAACTCAGTCGTTGTGATATTGTTATGTTGATGCCATGATTTGCGTGCATCATATAATTATGTTAAGAAATGATTAAATTCATTTTTATTTTCTTCATAGATTTGAGAATTTAAGATTCTTGCCGCTTTTAAATTCTGAATGATGCTTTCACGACATTCCACCTCTTTTGCGCTCTCCTGTCTTTTCTCACTACTTACCTATCCTTCCTCTTCCTGCTCTTCCTCCAACTCCCAATCGCCCCATTCAGGAAGGTCACAAAGAGCCTGTGTCTCCGCAATAACACCCTTTTGCCTGTGGCCTGGAGCCTGAGTGGCCTGGAGACACTGGGGGAGGAATTCAGCGTGTCCCAGGAGCGTGGCATCATCCTGGCCCAGTCTGAGTACAGTCTGCAGGTTCACTTCAGAGCCACCAGGCCCATCAACCTCAAGAAGACCATTCGGCTGGAGGTGTGGCATGGCTCTTAGCTGAAGGAAGCTGTTCGGCTGAAGGGGACCATGTTGGGCTTTAGTACCCAAATGAACAAGGGAAACTGAGAGAGTCAATGACTAAATCCATGTATTGTAGAAGCGTCTACTTGATTGCATATCATTTATGAAAGTACTTTCAGTAACCATCTAATGAAACAAGTTTGTTGAAAAATACAAGAGAAATAATGTCATGAAAATATAAGAATATTTTGTCAGATTCAGTTATGAATTTGTATTAGTTTGAAGTGCTGATATTTAGTAATTTGGTTATTTTCTCTTTCATTTTGCATGTTTTTCAGGTTCTAGATGCGGATAATATTCTCGGCGTTGTCCATACAGAGAACATCCAGGTCCTGGCTGAAGCCTATGATGTGTTATTTGATATTACGTTCCCCAAGGGTTCGAACTCAACTGCAGCTAGTAAGGATGTTTTTTGAAATTTGAGTCACTCTGACTGTTTGTTTTTTCTTACGTGCAGCTTTTCATATGACCTGTATTGCACCTGCTCTTTATAAGTATATGACATAGCGGACTTGACATATGTACTTGTGTGTGAACCTTCAGCATGGTGGATATGGTTTATGAACGTAATTAATCTTTTTCATATCTTTTTCATGGTGGACATTGTATTTCACCTTTGAATTGCGTTGTCCTTTGACACGACTGGCATTGTATCAGGGCTTGATTAACACCGGACCTGGTGGATTCTGTGTTTGACATACAGAGTCAGACAGTTCCCTAGACTTCGGGACAATCAAAGTCTCAGAGGAAGCGAAGCTTTCTCTGGCCTTGAAAAACAAAGGAAAATACGAAGTTGCTTTCAAGTGAGTTATTTATGCAAAACAAAAATGACTATCATGTACTTTTATATATCTGTATCTAAGTATGTAAGTTTGTGGTTCATCATAATGCATTCAGCTCTTCCTCTTCGTCTGTCTTCCTGATGGTTCTTTATTTCCACCCCTTTCCCCATGTTAATCTGTCTGCTACTCTGCACTGTGATAGGGTCCTGCTGAAGGCCACTGACCAAATAATGCCAGATCCAAACTCTCTTATCACCGTCACGCCATCTAGCGGCTCACTCCATCCCACTGATAGGCCCAGCACTGTACAGTTTGTTTTCCAGCACAACAAAGAGGTCTTCATCAGAGAACAACCAATCGTATCTCTTCAGGTCAGAAGAGTCTACCTCCAAAGTTAGCAGAATATCAAAAATGTTTCTGGACTGTAATACACTATTTGTATCTCTGCCTGTTTGTGGTGATTTTGAAATGCTTTTTCTTGTATTTATTATTTGAGTAAAGTTCACCGATTAACATGCTGTAGTGTACATGTGTTTAGTAGACAGGTTAGTCTGAATGTAGCATGTTGACCTTTCTCCCAGGTGGTTGAGCCAAATATCAAGGAGGGGGGTGAGGTCATCGGCATCATGCCCATCAAGGTGTCGGTCCAGTGTCTTTTCAGCAAATATGGCATCTCACCCTCCGAGTTGAACTTTGGCCCGCTGGTCTATGGGAGTCGCAAGTCACATACCTTCACCGTAGAGAACAGAGGACTGTTTGAGACACGCTTCATTATCAGCAGGATGCCCCGGGAAGTGCCTTTGCCGTCCCAGAGAAAAGGGTATGAGCTGACTCCATGGGCTGCCCATGCACCCAGACACGCAGGCGGAGACGTTAGCCTTAGCAGTTGTACGGCCTCTAACTTGTGTGTGAATGTCTGTCCCCATTCCTCTTCTCCTGTGGCTGCCCTCACTGTGTCATTCAGCAAGTTTCTTTCTCTGCTTCTTTGTCTTTTATTGCCCTTAAAAGTTCTTTTTTGGCATATGGTAATTAATGATAGGATAGGGGGCAATGGCGACATAAACTTAGAAGTACATTACAGCTCTGAAAAATTCAATAAAAGAAAAAACAATGTGATGAACATTACAAATATTTCAAGTTTTTTGATTTGACTTGGGGGGATTTACTGTTTGTTCTGATTTTGAGTGTCTCTGTCTCTCACCCCCCTGCCCCCCCCAGACCACACAAGCAACCTTAATTAAATTGGGAAATCATATCTATTTGCTTTTTCTGATGCTGTAATGTCTATGTTGCCTGGGACTCAAAGGGACGTTGGCTCAAGTTTATACAGCTTACAGTGCTGCGTCCCAGTCTTTTGTGAGTGTCCTGATCTCTGAGGAAACACATTAGCTTCTTATGCTTCAAATGGTGAGCCCACAGTGAAGATTGATACTGACCTCACTCCAGTGGAACCACTGGTCATCTATCAAATTGGCAATTGAGGTCTATATTTCTTTGTAAGTGGACAGCTGTCTAACTTAGCAGATTTCTTTTACTTCAGTACATAGGAATGTCAGCTGGAACTGAATTTCTTGGCTGGATGCATCTCAGTCATCATCAGGGTCATCTCCATGGCAAACCTCTTCGTGCAAGTTATTTGACATCAGTAACCGTGGTTTTAAATTTAAAATTCTTGCATGGAGTCTATATTTAGGTATCTAAGAAGACAAAAAGTTTAAGCTTTCAAGCTTTCTTGACATTGATTTGCTTTACCTTTTTTTCAATATATATATTATTTTTTTCCTGGCCCAGCTTATTGTACTTCTTTGATGAGGGTGCACCGTCACCTCACTCCTCCATGTTTGGCGATTTCACTCCCCGCTCTGCTGTACGTGCTTGAAGTTTGTGCATCTTTACTGTGTTGTGTAGGTCTCCTCCTGCAGTATAGGTGTCTCTAAATCTCACATTGTGTTTGTGCCCTGAAATGGGCTGCCATCCCATCCAGGGTGAACCCCAGCCTTATACTGTATGCTGCCTGGGATAGGCTCCACCCACCAGGTGTAAGATGGTTGGACGATGTTGGGCTTGATATTAATGGTGTTTCTGTATGTGCTGATTTTCGTAATGGATTCCCTCTGTTACAGCATGGTGGCTATGACGCGAACGCGCTCACGGGAGAGCTACTCTGGAAAGGCTCCCTCTGGCAGCAGAGTGCGGCGTGCGGAATCTGTACGGGAAATGGGTTCATCTGGACAGGTGGGCATGGATAAATCCACGCTGATTCCAACCATTAGCCCAGTAACTGTATTCACTGTAACTATATTTAAAACATTGGGAAGTTTTTCAGATGTTGTTACCTTTCTCCTTCTCTCCCTCACCCCATCATCTGTTTGTGCTTCCCAGGCTCGCTTGACCATGGGGGTCTTTTCTGTGTCCCCCTGCTTTGGCGTTCTGGCTCCTGGAGCTCAGCAGGCGGTCACGGTGGACTGCTTAGCTGACCAGCTGGGCGCCGTGCAGGAGTGTCTGGCAGTGGACGTCTCCGACCGCGACCCCAGTGACCACCCCAACGGCATCCCTTACCAGCTGGCAGCTGAGGTCTGCATGCCAGGTGTGTGAGTGCAATATCCAATACCAGCAATATCAGCTCCTGACATATTCATCATGTCAAAGCATAAAGTGTGGATTTATCGTATACATTTAAACATGATTTTCTGTTATCTACTTATGTATTCCTTTTGCCTTTTAGTGGAAGGGACTATTGTCTTGGGAGTTATTTTAGTAACAATTTCCTCTTTTTAGGATCAGTTTAATTCTATCCAGTCTAATGGTGTTTAATTTACCCATATGAGCATTTTATAACCTTCTTGCATTATCTTCCATAGTTTTAATAGTTTATCCACTTCTGTAACTCAGGTTATATTCTTTAATTTGGTCTAATAAATGCATACAGCAGGTGAGGCCCAGAAGCCTCAGCAGCCTGCTGAGAGCCTATGTACAGTCAGGTAACTGTAACCCATCCGTACACACAGAGATCACGCACAACGACGTGGCCTCTATCTTCGAGGAACACCGCATCTGCAAGAACAGCAACCTGCTGGACTCTGAGGAGTACAGGGACGCCATGGGGGTCTATATTCAGGACGAGAACAAGTTTGTGTTCAACAACGTGTTGGTGGGTCAGACTGCTAGGGCTCAATTTCGCATCAGCAACACGGGAAAGGTGCCCTGCGAGCTGGGCCTGGCTGTGAAGTCCATCTTCAACAAGGTTAGTGTGTGTGTGTGTGTGTGTGTGTGTGTGTTTTACAGTATACTGTGTAGATGTGTGTGTATGCTAGGTTTGGTGCATCAGTCTCTCTGTGCATGAGACGATGTATGATTGTGTCTGTTTACTTTGCATGTGTAAGTTTATGTTTACCTCTGACACTCAGCCTATAGAGCAGCATTATGTGTATTGTACATTAACGAATGTAATTAGAATGTGCTTGTCTATATTTAAATGAATGTAAATGATATTTTTATAATTTGATTATATATTTAGAATGGAAATTAGATCTTTAAATGAAAGGATTAATGTGGAGATGTAATTTAAAAGCATCTACCTTCTGAAGCTGATCTGAAGCCTTCATGACGATGTCTGGCAGGGTGTTCTTGCTCATTTCAGGCATCTGGTCGCTCCAGCGAAGTGTTTGAGCTGACACCCACCAAGATGTGCATCCCCAGCCACTCGCATGCCTTTGCCGTGGTCACGTTCTCACCGCAGAGCATGCAGTCGTATAGCGCTGTGTTCGAGGCCACTCTCGAGGGGCCAGCCAGGTAATGGACGTACAGCCTGCTGCAATGGTGTACCGATACAGCTGTGCGTGTGTGTGTGTGTGTGTGTGTGTGTGTGTGTGTGTGTGTGTGTACATGTTTAACTATGCTGTAAGGAAAACACAGATTATGTGGGAACTTTTGTTGTAACTTTATTTGCTTTTTAAAAAACGATTAAACTGCCAAAACTTTAAAAAGTCTCCCTGCTTGTCACAGTTCTGCCCCATCGGCCCGGACGAAAGTCCTGGTGTTCGAGTTGGTTGGTGACGGTAACCTGCCCCACGTGACGGTGCTGCGGCCGCTGCTACGGACACCCCAGGGCAGCCCGCTGGTGCAGTTCAGGCACCTGCTGGTGGGCCGCAGCCAGACCCTGCCGCTGGTGCTGAAGA
Organism: Gymnarchus niloticus; assembly: GCA_009936485.2. Classification (NCBI taxonomy): domain Eukaryota; kingdom Metazoa; phylum Chordata; class Actinopteri; order Osteoglossiformes; family Gymnarchidae; genus Gymnarchus; species Gymnarchus niloticus. Next base: position 17,413,869 of record JAACJT020000016.1, on the reverse strand, counting down.
ATGACGGGACGGTGCCTGCAGAGGTGGGGGCAGCGCTCTGTGAACCTGAGGGGGGTCTTCCATAGGGGAATGCTGCTGGGGCTGATCTAGTGGGCTACGTTTTTAAACGAGGGAACTATGAGTAAAGCTTTGATTTCAAAGACCAAGAGACCTGGGTGAAAGTGGGAGCTAGAATGGGCACCTTTTTTAAGGGCCTCCTGTTTTAACAAATCTCATTACATGATGGGGTGGTAGAGTGTCCTCACACCTTCAGGGTTGGGGGTTCAAATCCCACCTTCGCTTTGATGGTGTTAGCATGTTCTTCCTGTGTTGTGCGTGTTTTACTGGGCTAAATGGCATCTCTAAATTGCCTGTAGTGTATTATGGTGTGCGTGTGTGTGTATGCGCTTTGTGATTGACTGGCATCCCATCCAAGGTGTACCCTAGCCTTGTGCCCTACGCTACCTGGCAGGGGCTCCAGTCCTCCGCAACCCTGACCAGGACAAGCACTTAGACGATGGATGGATTGTCGTGTGATCTACAGCACATAAGGAGATACCAAGCCACTGTCCCGGTTTAACAGGTTACTATTGATCTTCTGGATGAGACAGGCGTGTTCTCTCTGCGGGACACTGCAGACGGCGTCTGGAGTTATGCTGCTCACCTGGATAGCGAGTCTGAGACAGGTAAGGTGGCAACATGTTTCATTTCACCTTCATTTACTATATTTCAGTTCAGAATCAGAATATCTTTATTGTCATTGTAACGAGTACAACGAAATTAAGCTACTTAATTTCGTTGTACTCGTTACAATGACAATAAAGATATTCTGATTCAGTTAAATTGGTCTTGCTGCAGGAGTATTGACTGCAGAATACAAGCTGTTTTTCTTCATTTCTGGCTACTCACCAATCAGAATGTTTTCTTGAATGGATAAAATTTAATATACAAACCAAAGCAAAGCACAGTCATCACAATTATAACACAGTAATAGAGTCTCACTAGTACTATGAAAAGTATTACTTTAAAATTCAAACTGTCCCAGCACTTTATAAAATGATTTTCTCGTGTTAATGCCCACTAATGCACAGGGACATCGAATGATGTAATAAGCAGTAAGATGTATTTATCTTCTGCAGAGAGAAAAGTTCCACAGAGAGCGACCCTGTTTCTCACGGTGGGACAGCAAGCAGAGTTCGAGGTGGAATTTCGACCCACTGCAGAGAAGAACTTTGAGGCCAGAATTCACCTTCTGGTGGTGGACAACCGGTATGAGGAGGCAGTGATACGGCTGACGGGAGCAGGGTACAGGGATGTCATCACCCTCGACAACGTTGGCAGCAGAAGTTTGCTTGAGGATGACACAGCAGATGGTAAGAAAGCAAAGTGTATCCATGACACCCAGGAGTAGTGTTTCATAGCCCCACAACTGTTCCAGGGCCACTGGATAAATGGCCGTGCTCTGACCCATGCCTGCTCTCACGTGTGTGTCCGCATGGAAAGCAAGATGAGATACACAAGAAAAGATATTCCAATGTACTGTAATGCTGAAATGGCACAGATAGCAAAATCAAGATTTCCATTCTAAAGGTTGGGCTTGAAATGCCTCCAGATGTTTTTATACAGAAATCAAGCTTCCAAAATCATGGTAGTAGGGATTACCATTTGTGTAGATCACTGCCTAGTTTAATCCAGTTGGATCCAGTAAAGTAACCAGCAGGCTGTAGGTTAAATCCCTCAGTGTAATCCTGAGCACATTACTAGCACTGTGGGTTTCGACGGTTGTGCTGGTGCTTTTTTAGTGTGTACATCTGGGCAGTTGGGCTCATTCTTGTAATGCTCTGTTTTCTTTAGCACACACATGTGATGTCCTACACTTCGGAACCTGTCATGTGACCAAGCCCTACCAGGATGCCTTCACTATGACCAATCACAGCAGCTCTGACGTGCTAAGGTTCGAATGGCCCCCCGAGAGTCAGCATGTCAGATTCTCGCCCCGGACAGGCCACCTGCATGCCGGCTGTGCGAAGGAGGTGACGGTGACGTTCTGCTCGGAGCAGCCGGCGATCCTAAACCTCCAGCCGGTGAAATGCAAGCTGTGCAGGGTTGTCTTCCCACAGCCCATCGACCGGGTGCCCGACTGGGACGACCGGCTCAGAACCGTCAAATGGGTGGATGTTGAGACCACGACCGCTGCACCTCAACCAGCTAAGAAGAAGGTTACGTTAGATGAGAGTCCCACTTTTAAACAGAATCGTTTGGAATAAACTAAAAATGAAAAACGGCTTCATTTATGACTTGCGGTTTTGCAAACTATTTTCAGCTACACAGCAATCGTTAGCTATTTTTATTGTTTTTTGCCATTTTAGAAGATTAATACATAGAATAAATATTAGTAAGATTCTTGTGACTTAATGAATATTGCTGACCCCAAGAGTTTGTGTAAATGTTTTGAGTTTGATTACATAGGGCAAGTTTCTGTAAAGCAGTCCTTTACCAGCTACATTCACTACGGTTTGACTGGAAAGCCTTATGAGATGCTAGCAAAATGCCAAACCTTTTCTTGCCATGTTTCGGACTCAGGTGGTTGAGAATGACCCTGAGCCAGCCCACTCAGTGGTGGAGAATTCATCCAGGGAATTGGAGTTACGGATCAGCGCCACGTGTGACTATGCCAAGTTTACCTGCGAGGCAGATAACATTCGATTCAAGGATACTTTGTTGTACCAGACTCGATTGTTTCAGTGAGTGTGTCTGTAAATGTGTATGCACTCTGCATTACATGACCATGGTAAATATGAGTTTTTTAATGCATGATGAAATTTCTCTGCTTCTAGGTTCCAAGTGACAAATTCAGGTAATGTAGTTTTGGAGTTCAGCTGGCGGGTTCTGATGGAGCAACATGGAAGGGCTGTCAGCTTTGATCATGGAGGTAACTGATACCGTCTGATACTTTTGCTAAAAATAGTAAGATTTTCAAAATGAGATTTCAGCTTTTAGCCCAGTCAGCCTGCATCTGCCAGTTCTTCTTGACGTGTATTCTGACCCAGTGAAACTTCTCTCTTTACTGTGGTGCTCTATAACCATCTGAGTGGCTAAGGTAATGTGTTACCATTCTAAGCAAAGTTTACTTTCTGTCACAATGATTTTGGGTGGTGACCATCAATAATTGCTACCGGGAGTCCTCACTACATGTATTAAAGGTCATACTGGGTACTGATGGCCTATAGAGTGTCTCTGGTTGCTATCCAGGGATTAAGCATTTCTTCTAGTTTGAACTCTCTTGACCAGCATCTTCCCATGGTGTGGGTGGTGATTTGCTGAGGGGGTCATGAATTGGAGCTCAGATTTGCTCCTTTTGATGCTTCTGGGAAGGTTGCAGTGGCTTTGCCTAATGCTGGGCAAAGACCTCATGTCTTTCAACGAGATCAAAAAACTCCTTTCCTTAGCACCTGTAATTACTTTCTCTAGATGCTCAAAGTCAGGATCTCATTGTGATCAATATTCTTCCCAGCTGATTTGTACCATTTCGCTTCCATTTTATAAACTGCTTAATCATATTCAGGGTTGTGCGGGGCTGGAGTTTATCCCAGGCAGCCTTATGGCACAAGATGGGGGTCACCCTGGATGGGGTGCCACCCGATTGTATGGCACAGTCTCACACACACACACACACACACACACACACACACACACCATGGACAATTTAACCATGCCAATCTGAAAAAGATTTCCTTCATGTGCTCTGGTTTCCTCCCAAAGACATGCAAATGTGCAAAGCATGGGGAAAACATTCAAACTCAGCACACACACAAAGCCGGGGTTTGAACCCACAACCCTGGAGGTGCAAGGCAACAGCGCTAACCACTGTGTTCCCCTGCTTTGCTTCTGGCATGAAACATAATTTGGCATAAACAATGATAAAAAGTTGCTGTGTCTTTAGGGATGCCCCTGGCTGCTACCCCTCACTCCAGACAGGGCAGTAGAACTGCCCCCCGCCCAGCCACCGCTTTGGAAAGTGTTTCAAACTTGCTTCTGGGAGACCCGAACCTGCCCCCGTTCTCCGTGGAGCCCAGCATTGGGACTATCAGCCCTGGAGATTGTCAGACTTTTTATGCCAGGTTCACTCCCCTGGAGGTGTCTGAGTGGGAGGGTCAGCTGATCTGCAGGTCAGGCGGTGCACCTTCACACGTAACCTGGAGAAGAGCAGGGCTCCACACCTAGTGACACACCTGAAACATGCACACCATTCTTGGACTCAAATCCAATATTTGTCAATATTAAACAAACAGAGCCGACATGAGATCCCGGCAGGTTTTTGTTCCAAGTATAATGCTTAGTATATTGCTTGCTATTCATATGACTTTTATAATCACAGCATTGTTGAATTAAGGGTAACTTTGACTGAAACTTTTTTTCTGCAATTAATTGTGTCCTCGTGTGCCTGTTCCACACATGGCAGCATTCCCAACCTACGGGAGGGTCAGGGCCTTGCCATGGCTGTTAGCGGCCGCAGCCTTCTGCCCTACTGTCACTTCCATTTAGAGGACTCCGACTACCTCAACAGTGGGCGGCGCAACCCTGAGATGCGGGGCCCCACTGGGGCCCCTCCCAGGGTCACCCTGGACCCAAACACCAGGGTCATCGAGTTTTCATCTGTAGGCATTGGCACAGCCGTTTCAAAGTAGGTGGCATAACTGTAACATTCAGAAATGCCTGGCTAGATGTGTGGAACTCGAGAAAGAACAGCTTAGAATGACCCAACAACTGAAATATGCAAGATAATGAGACAAGCGCATGGTGGAAACTGAAACACAGCTTTAACCCTGACTTCCATTTTGGTTCTCCACAGGGTTTTCAGTATTGTGAACCCCACTAGCCAGGCCTATACCTTTACATGGACCTGTGAGGACTTGCAAGATCTCACCTTCAAGTGCCTCACTCCTAAAGGCTTTATTCAGCCTGGGAAAAAAGCAGCGGTAGTGTGTTTGTGTGTGTGTGTGTGTATGTTTACTCATGTGTATTAGTGAGATATTGCAATCCAGCTTTTGTAGCCATGAAAACACATGGAAACAATGTCTCCAGAAATTGACACTGGTTTGTGATAGTTGCTCTCTTTCATAACCATTGCTTGTCTTGCTTCTAGGTCTCCTTTGAGTTCAAGGCCCAGGACCTGAACACAGTAGAGTCCTTGTGGACCTTCCTGATCCCAGAGCAAAGCATATCAGTACCCTTCCTTCTTGTAGGCATGGCCAGTGAGCCTGTAGTATATATGGACCGCACCCATGTCAACTTGGGGAACTTGCTTGTGGGTAAGGCTCTTTATGCCTTTATACATCCCTCCTGCCCTTGCTTATGCTGTTAGTATTTTAGCAGTGTTTTATGGTACTGGAAATATTTGTGAAAAACTAGGTAGAGCAATCTGTTTCACCTTTGACAATTGCATTGACCCCCAACACACACTGTTGCCACTGTTGATTGGTAGTTTGGGATGCTCCCACCCACCACAAGTTTTGAAGCCTCATTTAGTACCAGCATTGATTGGTTAGTTCAGGATACCCCCACCCACCATGATTTTTGAAGCTTCATTTGTCCCTTCGCAAACTATTGTCAAAGCATTCATATATGCAGTGCATCACAAGCAACTTTAGTGTAAATTTTGGGTGTCCCACTCTCCACAGGCCACACAGCCCATGAGAAGGTCTGCTTAATGAACAGGGAGGAGGTACCATTCCACTTCTCATTCCGACAAGCTTCCTGTCACTCTGAGGCCTGTCTTGACAGCCTACTACTGAAGCCATTGATGGGCACGGTGCAACCCCGTGACAGGTAGGGTGTCCTGTGGCACAACTACATGCAATTTAATGTTACACTGATGCAGGAAACGCTGTCGGACCCTGCTTTACAGTGCATCGCCCAAGGCCAGATTGTCACCATTATGGAAAAACATACTATGAAATGAAAGCTGCTTTTAATCTGTTTCCATCCATCTTACAGCTTACATTTGTAAATGAATTCCTGGCAGAGGGTCAATTATTTTGCATAATATATCTGCCAAATCAAATTAATATTTACTTGCTTGGTAATGATTTTATTCAAAGTGACCTCTAATATATGCAGCTAAATCTTTATTTGGAACGATTCAGGTTCAGTTCCCTGTACAAGGGTACAACAGCAAAGCTTCTTCAAGGATTTTAACAAACAATTCTAAGGTTAAGAGTCCTAAACTACTACCCTTTGCTGTTGTGTATGATTCAATGTAATGTACTTAAATTAAATGTAATTCCTGCCAGGTTCCCGCTGGCCATTTCCTTCAGTCCTACCCAGGAGGGCTCCGTGACCTTCAACCTGGTGTGTGATGTGCGAGGCAAGGTGTGGCCTTTGGCCCTGAACGTGAAGGCAGAGTGCTTTAGTTTCAGTGCGAGTGTTCAGTGCCAGAATCTCAATGGTGGGCTGACAGAACTGTGTCCTGGAAACACACATCAGGTGGACTTCAAACAGGTGAGGTGTGGCAGGCACTGGAACAACACGGAGAGCGCAGTATGTTGTTAAAATGTCCCCAGAGGAACCCAGCCTGTGCTTTCTCTACATGGCTCGGTCATTGATCTGACGCTGTTCAATGCATTATAGGTTGAGCTGGGTGACCAAACGTCATGCCACTTCCTGGTGTCGAACCCAGGGAAGTTAAGCTTAGATGTGCAGTACGAACTGTGGGGACCACCAGAGATGCAGCGCCACCTGCAGGTGGAGCCAGACGGTAGCATTGTGCCTGCAGGAGAACAGAGGCGCTGTACTGTGAACTTCTTTCCGCTACGGAAGTGTGCACTCAGAAGCACGGGGCTCTGCATCAGGGTGAGTGCCCCTGACTTCTTGCCCAGCCTTACTGAAGCACCTCCGGAAATGTCGTACATGAACTTCTCTGATACCATTTGGTTAAGAAGCCACTTTGGCAAGGTTGAATTGATAACAATACTGTGCTGGTGATTACAAGTGGACTGAAGCTTTAAATTTACACTTAATATGTTGTGTCATTTTGCATCTTGATTCATTTAGATACAGTTGTGTTTTCTGCTGTCTGTCTTCCAGGTAAGGAACGGGCCATCGTTTAGGTGCTCCTTCTCTGGCTCGGCAGTGAACCCCAGCCTCCACTTCTCCTTCCTCAAGCACAACTTTGGAAAGAGCTTCCTCTACCGTGCTGGCATGGTGCCACCATCACAGATGCTTGTCATCTCCAACAAGGGAGAACAGTCAGCTAGGTAGCGTGGCAACAGATCGCCAGTGTTATTCCATTATTATGTCTTTAATTAATGTACCCTTATGTATTCAATTTAGTGTGGTGATAATGAATAAAGTATCAGTAACTGTACTGGATAAGCAGTTGGAGGATGGATGGATGGATGGATGGATGGATGGATGGATGGATGGATGGATGAAAAAATATAATATGCTTGTAAAAAGAAAGCTTTATTCAATAGAGTGTAACACATGTGCTGTGGATGTGCTTGCAGAGACAGAGGACCAGGAATTGATGTGTTGACTGGGTTGATTTTTCTCTGAGATGCTGGAGTGCTGTTAACCAGGAGGAGACCAGGAACAAGCACAGGCACAGGGTAGCAGGAACAAAGGGGAGTGTAGGAGAGCAGGGCTACGGAGAGAACTAGAGCATTTGCACTGAGGCATCAAAGCAGCAATGGATTAAATGACTGAACAGAGTATACTGGTGTGGTGGGTTTAATACTGGGGTGAGACAACAGACAACTGGAGGGCAGTCAGGTAATTGGAGGCAGGTGTGAGGCAGGGCTGATGAATGACTAGTGGAAGTGTAGAGGTGCCCCCTGGTGGTGCTTCAGCAGGACAACAAACATAGAGCTTATTTAAAGTGATGCAATGATGTCTTGTCTCTTCCATAGTTTGGGGTGTTTGTACCAGAATACTGTACACCTGGAGGTGGGTTTCCAGCCCAGATTGTTGCTCCCTGGTGAAACTATGACGGTTGTAATAACGTTTTATCCACGAGAGGCCAAGCAGTACAAGGAGAAGGTCATCTTTGAAATCAATGACTCTGCAAGGCAGGTGGTGGAGATCCTGGGGCAGGGCATTGAAATGAAGGTCAGTAGGAGAAAGACAAGCTTCATGTAGTGATGTAAACTTTCAGTTTTATGGAAATTTCCTTTGCTTAGGGCCTTTGTGTCCTGAGGTCATCTCATACAGCTATTCTTTGTAGATTGATGTAGAGGAGCCCAGACAGAAGGTGGTCAATCTTGGGGCCCTCCAGATTGGACAGAAGACCAAAACAATGATTCCTCTGGTGAACAACAGCCAAGCGCTTGTGACGTTTTGCTTGCTGCCAAGTCCATCCGCACGCACTCTGTTGGACTCCAAGGTACAGACCCCTCAGTAAGCGACTGTGCCCCATGTGGACGAGCATGCCATTTTTCCACACCTTTTGTGGTTTACTTCTTATCACTTTCTGTGTTACTGTGGCTGTGCTTAAAACGTGGTGATTGACAGTGTCGGTTTGAGATCTACATTCCTTTCACCACGCGTGTCCTCCATCCAAAGGTGCTTTCACTGAGTCCAGCTGGAGAGGTAACCCTGAAGGCAGGAGGAGGGCGCTGTTCCATTGAATTGCTGTTCTCCCCCAGCCACCGCATGGCCCCCTTCAAGGAGGAGCTACAGATAGAGTGCCTGGGGACAGTGCGCCCCCTGCTGGTGCTACGGGGCTGCTGTCAGGGCATTGAAATCCAATTAGACCAAAACTGTGTGCCTTTCGGAGCTCTGGCTAAAGGTTGCCAAGCGACCCGGCGCATTGTAATGAGCAACACAGGCGACATGGGAACCCGGTACTGTTATGCAGACACACAGAAACACACATGCCTTTTTCACTTTTTATATCTGTGTAATTTAAAAGGGGGTATTTTCACTAAGGGAAACACCCCAACAAGGTCCGTTTTTTCAGAGCTCTAAAAATATCATGTTCAGATATATACATGGGCCAACATAGCTTTGTTCATGGGGGCTTCTTAGGTTCAAGTGGGATACAAAGGCCTTCGGTCCAGTCTTTTCCATGAGTCCCACAGAGGGCTACATCAGTCCTGAGATGGTGGTGCCGTTTGATGTGACCTTTGCCCCCCTGGAACTGAGCCAGGATCTCCGCTGTGACATCTGCTGTGCCATCGAGGGCGCCCAGGCCATCAGACTCAGCCTGTCAGGGTCTTGCATCGCCCTCCCAGTTGTCAAGGAGGTAAGTGCTTATAGCACACCCCCCCCAGCTGAACGTGCACCTGATGAAATCTTCTGTATCAGCAAGCATCTGTTTAATGACAGACTGCCAGTTACTATGAAGTGAGCGTGGAGAGTTTGACTTGAGTACCATGCTTATTACTGTAATAGTAATCATTATGGGTTTGTACTTCCTTTATAAAAGTCTTACAGGAGCATTTCCTACTTCTAAGACTAATCTGGAGCCTATGTTATTAATGTCTACACTACCTGCAGTCCACCTTTATCTTCCCCATCACTCCATTCCCACCTTCTGTCTGTCTCTCCTTCTCCGCCCATCTCCACATGCTCCCTGTCCCCCACCAGGTGGTCACCTTTGCGTGTCAGGTGCGCACTCAGCAAACCCAGGCCATCCTCCTGTCAAACCGCAGCAGCCAGTGCTGGACCCTAAAGCCCGTGCTGGAGGGGGAGCACTGGAGTGCCCCCTTGTCCTTCACCATCGAGCCAGGCCAGCAGAACCAGCCTTATGAGATCACCTACAAGCCGCTGGTCATGACTGCCGATGGCGCGAAGCACCAGGTGGGTCGCCCATCCTCATGTCCATCCCCCTCTCTTTTTCTCGTAAATGTGAGCATCGACTTTTACACAACAGTCACCTGGCAAGACTAAGCTGTATGTTATCTACTAATGTCCCGTTAACACAGAGTTAGATGAGTAACTAGACTGTTGGTAATAACCCTGTTCCCTGCCCTTCATCCATGGCCTTGTCCCCTGTCTGTCCTCCAGGGCTCTGTCTTCTTCTCCTTCCCCGATGGGACAGCTGTGCTGTACTCTTTGCTCGGGACTTCCGAACAGCCCAAGGCTGCCGGCACCGTCTCCCGCGAGGTCCCCTGCAAGACTCACTTCACAGAAATGCTACACGTGCAGAACTGGCTGGCCAAGCCCCAGAGGTACCCAGGCGGCCCCCAGACCACACTGCATAGCAAGAGCATCCACCATAATTACAACCGCGTAAAGACGGCCGGGATGTACTGTGCCTCAGCACCGATCGCACTGTCGCACCACACTGCCCTCTTCCAGGCGGTGAATGGTCTGAGCGAGCAGCTCAATGGGCCTTTAATTAGCGCCACTTTAATTAGCAGCCATAATGACTCTCACAGCCCTCAAACAGCTTCTGCGAGGCGTCTGTACTGCAGTACTGCCTGCCTTAGTTGGCTCATACCTTTTGTAAGTTTCCACATGAAATACTAGTAGGCTCTGGGGGGAAAAAAATTCTCATTACTTGTGAATAAGTGTGCACATTTTCCGTATTACTTCCTACAGCTTGGATTTAACATTAATATCTTACTAAGGCTATGTGGACATAACCATAACCATCTTTTGTCAAAGCGCTGAGTTAGTCATGTCTTAATAAAAGAGAAGAGACTAAATTGCACGGAGGGGTCGCTTCCTTCCCCCAGGTGGAGGAGGGTGTTTATGTACCACACAATCGTTTCTCTTCCTCCCCCCATTCTAAAGGGCCGTGTTATTCTTTCTCGGTCTACAGGTTCCGTGTTGTGGTGGAGATCATTAAGCCTGAGCGAGCCGACGGTACCATCAGCGTGAAGGGGCTAGAATACCTGGATGTCCCCGGGTCAGCCAAGAGGGACTATAAGCTGTCCTTTTTCAGCTATCGAGAAGGCAATATTAGCACCAAGGTAAGAACAGCAAGCTGCTGTGTTTCACACCCCTTTATATCCACACGACCGTGACGGAGAGACAGTGAGAGTGACACCTTAAACGTGACATAGTCCTCGGAGGAAGTGGCCTTTCATTAGAAACTGTGACGACGTCAGTCGACGTGAGGCTTAAAGGGCATCGATGTCTATTGGCTCGTTTTCAAATACAGGTAACCTTCCGTGATGAGGTGACACAGGAGTACCTGTTTTACTACGTGAACTTCAAGGCCACTGCACCCGGCGTCATCGGCACCGTGGAGGTGGTGGCTTTGGTCCGGCAGACAGCCTCGGCCACAGTGACCGTGGAGAACCCCCTCCCTGTCAGCCTCTACTTAACCATTGAGTGCCGCTCTGTGGACATCTTTGTGCCCCCTCAGCTGTTCCTACCCTCTGCGTCCACGGTACGTGTGCCAGGGGCCCGTATGGCTGTCTCTCTCTGGTGGTCTCTCTATCTCTCATCTGTGTCTCTTTTGGTTCAGACTCCTCTGATGTTTGAGTACCAGCCCCTGAGGCCGGGCAGCTCCACGGCCCGGCTGACCTTATACAGCAGCGAGTTGGGTCACTTCCATTATGACCTGCTGCTCAGAGCTCTGCCCTGCCCTCCAGAGAAGCCCCTCTGTTTCCGGACGCCTCTGGGCACCAGCCAGTGCATCATCGCTAAGTTTGTGAACTACTCTCATGCCAAGGCTGAGTACACCTGCAAGGTACTACCCCCCCCCCCCCTACATCTTAACTAGGTCACATGGGCAGACTTCAGGTGACACTCAGGCTTCTCTGATCTCCTCATTTTTAGACCAGCTTATCTGCTCAAAAATCGCTGTCGGCTGGCTCCCAGCTGCTTGTCCGGTCATTAATCCTGAATGTCTGTGTCTGCCTCTCCTCTGGCTACCTGTCACAGCCCCCATCAAGTTTGAATCACCAGTGATTACCTGCCTTATGGCATCTTATCTCAATACCAGCACTCCTTTATCACCCCCTATAATGCTGCCAAAAACCCAGGCCTCCTGGCCACATTACTCTTCAGAATCCTTCTCAAATATCAAGTCCAAACACACATGATCCCCCCTTCTTATATATGTGCTGCTTCCAAATATAGATATTGCCAGCTGAAGTGCACAGCTTTGGATTTGTCATGGTTTAATTGCTTATTGACTTTTAGATCCACTGTGAGATTCAACATGTCTTCTATCTGACCGCCTTTAATTAATATGTTCATAAATATAAAGCACCATCCCATCTGGGGTGACTCTGAGCCTTATTAGGAATGAATGACCAGGGATGTAAATCCACAGTCTGCTGGCTTCATGTGCTCCCTCTGTCCCCCAGATGGACAGCCATGACTACACAGTGGAACGGAACATCACGGCGCCCGCGGGCTCCCAGGCTGGCACCGACGTCAGCGTGGAGGTGTTCTTCGAGCCGAGTCAGCTGGGAGAGACCCGCGCTACGCTCACTCTGTCCTCGAGTCTGGGGGGCGACTATGTCTTTCCTCTCATCGGCACCTGCCTCCCTCCCAAAGCACAGGGCCCTTTCACCATCCGCATGGGCTCCAGCATCTCCATCCCCTTCAAGAACGTTTTTCAGCAAACCACCACCTTCTCCTTCCAGATCGACAACCCTTGCTTCACTGTCAAGGGAACAGAGACAATCCGCTCCAAGAAGACTCACAACATGGTGGTGGCTTACGAGGGCCCTTCTCCACCCACTGGGGGGCCCTGCACAGGTAAGCTGACTGTCTCCAGCCCCCGCTCCGAGGGCCACGGGCAGGGCGTCTGCTGGGTTTTTTACCTGAAAGGCTTAAGCTCAGAGCTGAGCGCCCGTGGCAAACCCTCCTAAAGTCCCACAGTTTCACCCTCACACCACAGAAACTGCAGCTGCTTCCTGCAGAACTGGCTGAGGTCTTTTATCTGTTTGTTGAATGAATTTAGGCTTCATATTTAAACTGTTCAAGCAATTCACGACACAGACTTGAACTGTAATTGAATTGTACTTGTAATTGTAGTTTTATATAGATGCCATGAAATCTGATAAATTCTTTCATATCATATTACTTAGTTTATATGTTTAGTTCAATATAATAGTTTTCCTTACAAATACGTTGCATTTCATTGTATTTAAGACCTTCAAAGCCTGTGTTATCTGTGTTGAACTGTAATATGAGAAAATAAATGGCCTCTAGAAGACACTTGATGGATCCTTCAGTTTTTTCTTCTTCAGATCTGTCAGTTCATGTTCAGCCAGTGGTTTGTTCAGTTGGCCCGGTGCGGTGGGTAGCAGTGCTGCCTTGCACATCCAGTGAAGGCCGTTCAAATCCCACATTCGCTTTGACCATATGGGGTTGTCTTGCTCTCCATCTGCAGCATGGGCTTCCCACCGCAGTCCAAAAACATGCAGCTTATTGGTGTCCATAAATGGCACATAGTTTGTGTGCATTTGTGTAGCCTGCGATGGATTGGCATCCCATCCAGGGTGTACCCCACTCTTGTGCCCTGTGCTGTGTGGGATAGGCCATGGGACTCCCCGAGACCCTGGCCAGGACCAGCAATTACAAGAAGGATACGTGGACGGTTTCTTTTTTTATATTTCCTCTTTTTTACACCAGGTGGCACAGTTGCCCTTTTTAAAGAGAGCACAAGTAGAAACAGAATGGGCTGAGAGACCTGGCATGTCAATCATATTGTGTTATGTAGGTGCATGTAATGGAAAAATTCCACGGATCCATCTACCTTCTAACTGCTAATTCTGGTCAGGGTCACCGGGAGAAGGTGTGGGAGGGTGGGGGTGCTGGAGCCAATCCTAGGCAGCATAGAGAAGACAGGGTTATACCCTGGATGGACAGATACCACTCCACCATGCACGCATGTCTTTGGATTGTAGTAGAAATCTGAAGTTCCTGCGGGAAACATACAGAACACAGGGAGAACATGCAAACTCCAAACACAAGGTAGAAGTAGGACTGAAACTCCCAACATCTGAAGATTGAGGCAACGATGTTAATGGCAATGGACAACCTATTTAGGCTTTTTACCACAATAATATTGTGGTGGAGAGCTTGAATGTAAAAATAATGTTATTCTCAAAAGAAAGAAATGGCACAACATTATAAAATAACAAGCTGATTTACTCTAAATTTGGGAATGGTGATTTATCATGTCTTTATGCTTTTGAACTATGTTTAGTTAGTTATTTATAGGTGGGGCTAAGATGAAGTAAGGGCTGCCTTTAATTACGGCTGCTCCACAGCTTTAATTTAATATCAAACAAAGGACCCAAAAAGGGAAAAAAACACCAGGCTTTGCCCTGAACATAATGAAACAAACTCAAAGAAACTAGATGAGATAAGGCTAGAACCACAGGCGCAAAACACACAAGTGGACGTGACGAGGGCATTTCCAGTCCAGGAACCAGGAACAAGACTGGAAGTAATAAACAGGACTGGTAATGCTCCTCACACAGACAAGACTGGACGGTCCTAATGATCCTAACCTGACAACAAACTGGAAAAATCAAACTAACTAAAGAAAGGCAAACAAAATGAACACTCAACCCAGACAAGAGGGGAACCTAAACTCGAGTAACAAAGAAACCAGGTGAGACACCTGAGGGCAATCAGGGCAAAACAACAGTACAAACTAAACAAGGAAATGAGGGTACATGGGCACACCCAAAACCCAGTCAGGCCTTGGGAATCTGAAGTTTAATATGGGTATATAAACTCCAGACCCCCCATGATTCTAAGTGGAAAAGGTGGTTATGGGGGGGGGCTTTTGTGTGTGCTAATTTACTGTGTGTGTGTGTGTGTGTGTGTGTGTGTGTGTGTGTGTGTGTGTGTGTGTGTTTAAAGGAAACATTTTGGTAACTAATGAGTTAGAGGGTGGATGGATGGATGGATGGATGGATATACTTTCATATAATAATCTTTTTTTTCTGAAAGCCACTTGGCTAGTCAGCAGAGGACTTCAGTGAGAGCAGCACTGCCAACATCTCTGTCAAGCACCTGAGATTTCCATATATTGTCCCTGATTTTCGACTGTCATGTTCTTCCTGCTCTGTGCTGGACACACTTGCTACCTCATGAAAGTAGTTTCACAGTGAAGCAGAATGTTGAATTACCTGCTAACTGGGTTCACTGGTAAGGGGGTGTCCAAACTGATGGGATCAGACTGGACTTCATCAGGTACCGAGGCCCATCTCACACATCCTACCTCCTTCTTTCTCCCTAAATCGAGGTGCCGATCTACAAGGAAGCTATAAGGGGCAATAGGGATGGGTGTCAAAAGTGAAACATATCAAAATCTGATTGGCTCCCATTTATTTCAAAACATGCTCCTGAATTGGCTGGTAGTATCTTATTTTGGCAGCTATGGGCGGGATTATGATATAGGACCAACTACTGCACAGAACATACAGGAGGTGTCAGCCCCAAATTGACTTAACCCAATGGCAATCAACACTTCATTGTACTTCATTGTAATTGGGTTAAGCTGGCCAGTGGCAGAGTCTGCTAATCCCAACCACCATGGATGTTGAAGCCAATGTTTCCCTCTTGACTAGCTTTTTTCTGCAAACCCAATCGGCGCTGTCAATCAGATGTAGTCATAACTGTTTCTGTGACATGAAAAATAACTTTATACCGATAATATCCACACTGTGTTACTTCTCACGTCTTCATAACTTTCCCTGTGACAGAGAAGTAGAGCCTGTTTTTTCCCTAGGAGCTTCATTCCCACCACAGTTTACTCAAACAGTGCACGTGCTTTCTGAATTTATATATCATTGTCATTTATTAATAAACCAGCAATTCCGTGTGTAAATTTCTGTTCTTGCTGAACCTTAACCGCTTATAAGCTTTGTTTCAGAACTGTTTAATCTGAAAGATGTTAGTGCAGGAGGTCTCCCAGCATCGCAATGTAATGCAACCTTTTACTGTAGCAATTAGTCCGTATTTTCTTATTTATTATATTCCATTTTGAATCATTGCCACTATCTTAGTGTTGTTCCTTTTATGTTAGGCCAGAATGCCTTTTCTTTCCCATTTCAAGTACCAGGGATTTCGTGGTAAAGGTTGAGATTGGTGTATAATGGATCATTACCCATGTAAGAGTAACAGGGGCCCAGCTTTGCCAGAGGAGACCTGAGCTTTTAATGCACTATTTACAGATCACAGCCCAAGCCTTTTCTGCCAGGATGGGTCACTGCAGTGTCTGAGGAGTACTGCATATACACGCCCCCGCCCCCCCCCCCCCCCCCCCCCGGTTTCCTCCCCCTGCGGCCCCCCCCCCCCCCCCCCCCCGGAGCAGTCACCACGTGGTGCCCCCCCCCCCCTTCCCGGAGGAGTTCACACTGTGCGGACCCCCCCCCGAGGGGGTCCCATCTCCTGCGATTCTTCAACTAAACCCTACCCGATCAAGAGACGTGATCTAAAATGTCTGCCATGGGTCGAATTGTGATTTGAAAGACGTCTCGCGCGGTTTTGAAGACTGAAGTGGTCCAAGGGGGTGTGCCTTCTAATTCCAGTGGCTATGCTGCGGATGAAATCACCCACTGCATTCGGCCTCAGGACATCAAACAGAGAAGAGCGGTTATCATATTGAGAAGGTGAGGTGCCGCTTGAGCCAGAATGCTCCGAGTCTGGAGACACTGGCCAGCGAGGCGTCGACACAGAGTGTGTGACCTTCGTTTTGCTGTTTAAGTGAAATTCTTAAATTTTGCCCTTCCACTCATAAGTACCATTCAGAAAGTTTTAGAACAGCTTCTCCGGTTGTCAGCATTTCCACTGTTTTGTAGAACCAAACCGGATGCACCACGGCTGGAGCTAAATCTGGCCAGAAATGCACCGCTCTCCAGCTTTGACCCCGGCAGGCGGAAGACGCTGAGGGCAAAGCGTTCTCGTCAAAAGGCAGACCCTGATGCAGCACACAGGTAAGCCCCCCACTAACCCCCCCCCAAAAAAAAAAAAAAGCTGAAGGCTTCCTTACTGGTCACGAAAGAAGGAAACCCATTCTCGCAATCGAGGGAAAGACAGTGATCCCTGGAGGGGGCTGATCTCAGTACCTACTGAAGGCTTGCTTTTGAAAGCTAATTTAGGACAGCCCTCAGCGAGTAGGTGGTAGATCTCTGGTGGGCCTCAGTGCTGGACCTGGTCACAGTTACCCCTCTTTGCCCCCCTCCACAGACCCCGGATTCTGGAGATGGACAAAGAGGCGAAACGTCGTGCCTCACTCCTCCTCAGGCAGCGGCGGAGCAGCCTGGAGGACACGCGTCGGCGGTCCCGTGAGCCACATGGTGACACAGGGGCCCCCACCAGGAGTGTGACGATGAGGCGACGTTGAACAGTGACGGCTGGGGCACTCGACGTGCACAGTTTTAATTTTAGACGGTGTGGAGCCTCGTTTTGGACTCCGCTCTCCATAAGGAGCCCACTTCTGTGCCAGTAGTGTACATCTGTACAGCCCTGACCCCCCCCCCCCGAGAGGCTCCCAGGTCCTAGAAGCCCCATGGTTCATGACTGTAACTCGACCTCCTGCATGTCTGTTCCCCCCCGGTCATGGTGATGTAGTTGCAGGACATTACTTGGCACCTTAGATTGACCGCTTCTCTTAAATGTATGATTCATTTCAAGTAACTAAATCTTGGCATAATAGGAATAACATGACTGAATGTTTTGCATAATTGTGTTTTAGTTACAGAAAACGGCTCTACGAAACTCACACGAACGACGTTATTTTCCTTACCGCTGCACAGCTGCCCTACATATTCTTAATTTTAGATGGGAAAGCACATTGATTATTATAAATACTGACATTAGTTTGATTATAATGTTCAGGAATGTCTCTTCATATAAAGTGTAACCTTTTTGATGTGTGCCCCCCCCATTCATATTACCCCCATATCACATTGCTGAGAAGCATATTGATTTCTTTGTCGTTTTATTCAGTAGTTGCCCTATTACATCACTAGTCTGCCTTTGATTTTCATTTCAAAGGTTTTAATGCATTATACTGGTGTGTTATTGCCATTAAGGGGGTGTTTTCATATTACGGTTCTTGCATTCAGATCTATGCATTGCTTTTATTTGATTGTCTGCAAGTGTGGGGTCTTCAGGATTGGACTAAGGGTTTTTTTTTTTTTTTTTTTTTTTTTTTCTTTTCTTGAGTTGAGAACATGGTGTATGTTTAAGCCAGTGGTTCTCAGTCCTGGTCCTGGGGCCCCCCTGTGGGTGCAGGTTCTCATCCCAGCCAATTCCTGCTTTTAAGAGAACCCCTACCTCATTTAATCGTGCCCTAGTTTCCGTCATTCTACGTTTACTGGGTCAGTCAGCATATTCTCAGCCTTGTTTATTTATCTTTTAAATATTTTCAATGGACAAGACGTTGTGATGTTTCATATATCTCCATTTGTTGCTAATTATCTCAGAAGATGAAAGACATTGTCGTTGGTGTTCATCGGGGCTTAACGACCTAATGTTACTACTTTAGTGATAATTAGCAACCAACACAGAAGAGTGACAAGCCTTACGAAAAGAATCTTTACAAGTTGAAGCATGCTGATAATACACTCCCATAGGGGAGCCCCAGGACCAGGATTGAGAATCACTGGTTTAGACTACTGGTTAATATCAGCAGCATCTTTTCAAGAATTAGTTTTTGGACTGTTTGTCTTGAACGACCTGCTGGTTTTCAGGCTACTACCTACAAAAAGGAGTTGACGTGAGGAGAGGCTCTCCAATGCTGCAGCTTCAGCATCGGGCCGGGCAAAGGATTTTCTGCACTTAGGCTATGCCTGCTGCCATCTTCCTGTGCTTCCTTGCAGATGCTGTATCAGAGTGTGTGTGAAGTAAACATATTAACCAATGAAGAATCAGTATGTAATAAGGGAAACGTATTTTCATGTACAAATGTCTCGATCTGTTTATTTCTTCCCTGTATTATGTACTAGTGTAATTTTGATGTTTCACTCCAAACCAATTGACAGGTGTAATATGAAATGTGTAACTTTCATTAGCTAAGTTTACATTAAGTGAAGCAAGACGGAAGTGAGTTAATCCCCAAGCAAGTGCTCAAGAATTTACAGGATTCAAACTCAGTCCTAGGAGACTTAAATGAGTGTGTACTTATTAATGTTCTAGAGGGATTATAAAAATCAGCAGGTGTAGATAAGAGAAAACGTCATATTTTTCTGTACTCCTAGTAAACAGACGATAAGGGATCTCGAATAGACTTTAAATGAACGCTGGTTAATTTTTCTTTAAAGTGCACTAAAATACTTAAAGCACAACCTTCTGCTTTACCAATAACATAAAACTTTAAGCTTTAGTACGCATCTGTAGTTGGCGAAAATTTATTTAAAGGTTCAGCGAATCAAATCTACTGATGTGATCACGTTTCGATGATTATCCACTACGGTGTTCAGCGTTTCAGGACGATTTAAAAAGTCTTCGGACTCGTCATCTCTGCTCATCTGACATCAGTTGAAAAAGCATGCCTTAACAGCTGAGGGGCAGAAAGCCAAATACGTTTTGTTTGGTCACGTTTTCGTGAACAAGTGTAATAGGTATAATCACAGAAAGCCTCGATGGTCAACGTGTCCAGCTCCGCTCAATCTAGACTGTGCGTGGTCATGGTTTTGGATTTAAGACCGCACCTTGACCGTGTTCACGGGGCTCCGGTCGCGCCGCCTCGCTTCTCATTGGCTCCCATCTGCGCGGTCATGGTTTTGGATTTAAGACCGCACCTTGACCGTGTTCACGGGGCTCCGGTCGCGCCGCCTCGCTTCTCATTGGCTCCCATCTGCGCGGTCCTCCTGACTCGGTTGGGCAGCCGTCTTTTAAAGTGGATCCGCAGTGTTTCGCCTTTCACTCTCCTCTCGCTTTCTCTGGCGTTTTTGCGGGTCTTCAGCATGATGAAGTTCAGGTTCAGACGACAAGGGACTGATCCACCGAGAGGAACCGCGAACCCGGACGCCTTTGCCTTTAAAAAGGTACCGTGAAACACCGAAGCGTTTGTGTCGCCGGGCTTTAATTAATAGTCCGGATTTATCGATCTGTGGGTATAATTAACGTCGTCCTCATATTTCTCTATGGCTGGAAAAGCGAGTATCGATCACCCCATCAGCGGAGGTCTGTCATCTGAACCGCTATTGAAAGATAAACGCTGAATAATAGGATATTAGCTGATTAATCATGCGGTAATACTTAATGATCTGTCGGATTTCTCCTTGAAGACACGAACGCGCAAACTCAATCTGTGGCAGCCCGGCTTGTTAAATTATTGAGAAGATATTTTTGTATATAATGATTCTGTTTAAGAGACAACTTGAAATGCATAAATGAGAAGGAAACATAAACGCAATCGCATGAAGCGATTAATTTGTAATGTGCGTTAAGGTTTAGCGCTGCTGCTGTGGTTTTGCGTTTGTTTGGCGATGGCGATATTTGGGATGGGGAATGAAAACTTAATTAGTTCATCATGTAGCTACACCTATAGGGGTTTTCTAACATCTTCGTGTACTTCTGAAGTCTTGCCTAATGGAGCTGACTTCCTGTTTTCCACCTGATTTGAAACACATTCTGTCTTGTACAGCTGGACCTTGTGTCTCTGTGTTTTACAGCATGTGTGGTTATGTTTGGGGGGTATTCCAGAAAGTGGGTTTAACTAATCCTATAGTTAAACCCGAGTTCTGCATCTCACTAGCTTACAATGAGCCCCTGCCCACCCCTCCAACATCTGCATGTCCCCTCCCAGCAGACTGTTGAACATGGGTTTCCCAGTCAACCCAGTGCCCTGGCTTATGACCCCATCTTGCGACTTATGGCTATCGGAACGAAGTCTGGAGCAGTTAAAATGTATCCTTATTTACTCATGGTGGTTCAGCCCCATTGTGATGCATGAAGTGGGCTATTTGAAGCATCTCATCTCAGGTGGACGCCTGGAGTGGAATGCGCTTGAAACTCCCAGCGTTCACTGAGAACATCCCATGACCTGACACTCTGTTTAAAAAAAGAAAAAAAAAAAAATGCTGAGCTGGAAAATGAAGTGATGTGACCTTTCAGAAACTCGTCTTGATTTTCAGCAAAGCAGACAGCAGTTTGTTTCTCTGTCATTTTAGAAGTATTCAGTTTAGTAATCCTTCATTCTCAATTTAAGGCCTCTACCCTTAGCTGGGTAACCTTCCTAGAAAGCCATAATATTCCAGACCTCCTCCTTGTTCGCTGTTATCAAGAGTTGTGACGTTTTTAATCAAGCTTATTTACAATAAATGCGTTGTTTTCATGGCCCCACAGTAACATGACTGTTCAAGTCTCTGGCCTTTCCTGGGGCTATAGTGTAGTATCGCATGTTGGGGTTTTATTTTTCAGCTTGCAGTCGCATTTGTGAATGCACTTCCCAGATGCTCAAGGTCTCCGTCTTTGCAGTGTCACGCCAAAAAAAAAAAAAATGGTGTCTCCGACCTGTTTCCCCTCTGCAGACCCTCACCCTACAGTACAGCGATTTAATCAGTGCTGAGTCGTCTGTTTACTAGTAGTACAGAAAAACATGACGTTTTCTCTTATCTACACGTGCTGATTTTTATAATATAGTAGAGAGAGTCTAACTGAGAGGCCATGGGATTGTTCAGTATTGTAATACCTTTAATTTATTCTCCTCATCTGCTTTTGTCACCTGAGGTGAATATTCAGATTGATTGAAGTGGGAAGGAAAGTGGGTGTTGCTACTCTCAATGCTCAGACTGCCCACTCCTCATGGAGTTGGTCTGAATGCCTGAGGGCTTCCGAGCTCCATGCTGTTCCTGCAGCTGTCGCTCTGGTTCGTCTCTCCCGGGCTCCTATAAAGCAGCATTTGCATATTTGAAAACTGAAACGTCTGGAGTGGGATCAGAGCTTCTCGGGCCAATAAATCGATCCTGTGCAGAATAATTGACACTCTGGAATACCAATCAGAAGACATGTAAGCTGCCAGTGTTGTCCTGCTGTTCTCTCTCTCACACACGCACGCACACACCAGTGCGTTTCAAGAGGCCACACATGCAGCACTGAAACACTGAATATTTAAATCTGCTTTTTTTTTTTTTTTTTTTTTTAAATTTCAGAATCAAATTTCTTCTCTGGCCTGTAGCACGACATTCTATTAAGCAAAAAATTGTAAAGGAGAAATGTGCGTGTATAAATTAAGGCACCAGAAAATATACCAAACTACTGTTGTCACACTGGCTTCGCGAAGACCGTGTTTGAGGGTAGGGTCTCAGCCTGGAGTCTCAGCCTGGAGTCTCTTCAGAGTAGCTCCTGTTTGTTTTGGACCCGTTTTCCTGAATCCATTAATCTGAGCTTCGCTGTTCAACGCTTCCACCAGCCTGCTGCCTTCCAGATCCTCACTATGACTCCAGAACTGGTGTAATAATTCAGCAAGTGTTGGGGGAACAATTGAATGCTCAAGCTTTTCACTGCTTTGTAGTCCTTTAAATGTCGAGCTCCAACCACTTGACATACCATAGAACACGATGTGACAGTTGGTCTTGGAGATGGTAGAACTGACCGAAACAAGCTTTAGTGCGAGCTACAGATTTCCACCCATGCTTCATTATGAGTTTTTGAACTTTATCATAGATTTAACCTCTGGCAGCTGCTGGTTTTGTAGTTCCTGGGCTCCAGGGCATGTCCCAGTCCCTTCAGGATGATTACTCATCATTTGTCACTTTGGGACGGATGACGATGAAGCAAAGACTTGATGTTCAAACTCATAATTGATCATATCCTCAAAAGGAGATGTTAATGCTGCTGGTGGTAGTCCCTGTGTTTGGATGTGAAGACGTGAGAAAATCACTCTGCTGTGAGTGGAGTGATTTTAAGGCAGATGGCTTGGGGGTCCAGGAGTACTGGTCCGTTTGACCTCTGTGTGGTTCCTCCTCCTTGACCGCACCCATGCCAGATACGGTGCACCAGGGGTGGAGTTTGTGGGTCGGCATGGGCAGGGAGGCGCTGTTACCCAGGTGCGCTTTCTGCTCGGCCAGGTAAGTCCATTCCGCCTTCCGTGGGGGATCTGGTTGTTTATCGGCATGGAGTAACTGTTGAGGGTGTCAAGGGCATGAGTGTTGGCATGGCCATGGTTGACTAGTAGGTGTGGGATGTCACAGGGGCAGCTCCTCTGCCTGCTGGACAAGAACACGCTGCACCTTTGGGAGATTTGTCCAGGAGACAAGGGCTCTCGCCTGGATAGGACCCACAGCGTCAACCTTCCTGAGCGACTAGGTGTTGAAGGCATCCGGTGAGCTCTGATTCTCCTTACTTACATTATGTTAAATGATGTTCCATGTTTCTGTTTGGGCTACTAGACTCCCCAGTACCCCAAAACTGCTTCTGCAGGAAGATTCTTTTGACTATACCTGTTACTAAAAGGCTGCAGTGTCAAGCCATTGAAGAGATGTGCCTGTTGTACCTTTAGGCATTTGTTCCCTGAATTGTAAAACGTGAAGCAACTTGGATATTAGATTTTGTACTGTCCAAGTCGCAGCAAGTCAAAGGTCCAATTTCTGCTCACTGCTCCGTCCTGTAGGGCTTCTCGTGTGACTGTGACCGTATTGCTTCCGACGCGTCGCTGTGACTTGCTGTGCGTGGGCACTGAGGGTGGCTCCATCCACACCCTGGCTCTGCCTGGCCTGGCCTTCTTGGAGGAACGGACACTGCTCCAGGAAGAGGTCCTGCAGAGGTGCGAGTGCGCGAGAGAGTTGTCGACCTTCCGTCTGTTGACTGTCTTCCTGAGCCAGCTCACTACCTTTCTGTGAAAACTCCAATGTCCTGATAAGTTAAGCCATTCTGACCGAAAACTCCGTCAGTGTCAAAACATTTTCAGTTGAACCCTGATATGGCACAAGGATGGGACAGAGGGAAGTTCCAGCTCGCTCATTATTCACTCAACTGGAAGAGGCTTTCCAGCTTAGATCGGGTGTCGAGTTAATGAGCAAGGCTCCTCTGATGGTCTGAGCAGTGCCATTGTGGAGCCAAACTACAGGGTACCCTGGACATCAGTGTGGATCTCAACTCCCCACAGAGAAGAGCGATCTTGAAACAACACGCTTCATGGTTGACTGTTTTGAGTCCTAGAGCTGAGGGACCGTAGTCATTGTTCACGTATCGTTGGCCAGTGTTTTTTGAGAATTTGACCATAAATGATTGTTTCATCTTGATGTGAAATGTGAATGTTGCCCATCATGTCCAACCAAGCCTATAATTATTTCTCCTTAAGTGGACCGAGTCCCAGTTCTTCTACTCGGTCTGTATTTATTTTAAATTCGCATAAACCTCACAAGGGTCACGCTGTCAGTACCAGAGCCAGGATCCAGACTGCTCAAACCCCTCCCTCAGCTCATTCCAGAAGTTATGAGTGGGTGAATTAAAGAGTTTGACACACACTGCCAGCAGGGGCACCAGTATGGATTTTCTCCTGGGAGACCCAGAATACGAAAACAACTTCAGATCAGAGCTGGGGAGAAGCTGAGGGTGCCATGCTAATCTGGTCCACGAATCGACAGCCTACAGATGTTTGTAGAAGTTATGAAATCCCGCTATGTACTGAGAAGCAGAAACGGTCTCTTATTCCTGGTTTACACGTCCCTCCTGTTGATGCCCAGTGTCCCGGATGATTATAAAGGAGGCAGGTCCCTGGGGCCTGTGGAGTGCCTTCAGGAGCACCCGCGGTATCCTGGCAAGGTCCTCATCGGCTATAGCCGAGGTCTGGTGGTGCTGTGGGACCTGAACTTGTGGCGGACGGACGCCCTCTTTCTAGGGAACCAGGTGACTGAATCAACCCCGAAAATATTTTGGCTCCATAGATTCATGAACTCTTGCCGGTCATTTGGCGCACAAATTGCTTCCCAGTGTGGCAAAGACAGTGGTGTTGGGTTTTCTTAGCTGGCTGAGTGGCCGTTTTGCTATTCTGCTCCTTTGCTGACCATAGCCAATAGAGAGCCTGTCCTGGGAGCGAAGCGGCAGGAACTTCGTCAGCTCACATGATGACGGGAGCTATGCGGTGTGGGCCGTCGGTGACGGCAGCAGACATCCCCCTACGTGCCGGGCCATGTCGTCTACCAGGCCATACGGTAAGGTCCAGCCACAAGCTAGCTAACTGGCTTCAGCTAGCTGCTCTCAGCCTGGTGCTTTGTGGGTAGTTTCGTCGGCACGGGGGGTGCTGATTCTCTGGTTGTTTTGTAATGTATATGGTGGGACTTTTAAAGGGACTATTAAGGACTGTTTACAGTATGGAGACTCCTATGAAATGTGGGGAGTTGTGGTCGGCGTATGTTGTGTTTTGCGTCACGTCTATCGCTAGACTCCAAAACCCAAATCCGGCCCCAGAAAATCTCTGCCTGGATCGTTCTGAAGTCTGTGGCTACACAAAATCTGCGTGGTGCGTTCAAAGATTCGCTCAGGCCTTTGATGGGGATGAAACCATGGTGAATGCCCCCCATTTGCCACCAGACATCCTGGCTATGGCACAGACCAGCAGTTTTGTGCTGAATCACTGAGAAAAGACACGTCTGCCCCCTCACTGTCCTCTGCCCTGTCCTCCAGGCCCCAGCCCCTGCAAAGCCATCAGCAAGATCCTCTGGAGGACGACAGAGTCCAGGTCTGTAGTAGCAGCTCTATGTAACCACTGACTTTTATAGGTACCGGGTTACTGCATGAGAATAAACTTTCATTGCTGTACTTAACAGTATGAGATCTCGTAATTTTTGATAATTCACTTAACATCCTTTCCACAGTAGTCATTAACTCCATCTTGTTCTTATGGGAGTATTTTGGGGCAAGATCCTGTTCTGATGCTGTCTCCAGGACCCCCATAGTGCTCTTCAGTGGTGGGATGTCCCGTGCCAGCTACGGGGACCGCTACGGTCTCACAGTTATGCAGGGGGAGACCCAGGTCATTCTCGACTTCACGTCCCGCATCATCGACTTCTTCACTGTTCACCATTCGGAAGGCACTGACTGGGGTGAGTCGAAGATGACTTAAGGTTTCTCTTTTGGGAATAAATCGTGGTTCCTATTCTTGATCTGCATCTTTTTCGTCTCAGAATTTGATGATCCGACAGCTTTGGTGGTCCTGCTGGAAGAGGAGTTGGTCGTGATTGACCTTCAGACCACCGGATGGCCAGTGATCCCCTCGCCATACCTCGCATCGCTGCACTCGTCTGCCATTACCTGCTCTTACCACGTGTCTAACGTGCCACATAAGCTGTGGGAGAGGTTGGAGGCTGCCGGTCAGGTGCAGTCTCCACCACAGACCACTGCGGTAAGAGTAGTGTGCGTGTGTGTCCTACTGTCTTTCTACGAAACCCAGGAGGGATTAACTCAGCTGTCAATGTCAGTGGTGATTTGTGACATCGCATTGCCAGTCGTCTTATCTTGCATGATTCCCTCATGAAACACGACTCCGCTTTCAGAAATGGCCAATCAGCGGTGGGCGGAGCCTCGCGCCCAAACCGAAACAGAGAGACCTGCTGCTCACAGGGTAGCTTTTTTTGTTGTTGTTGTTGTTGTCTTGGGCAAATTCACTTCAATAGAATGCAAAGTTTTGCTGCCTTTGGGGGATTTGCTAACTCTAACATAAAGCTTAGCGTGCGGTTTCTCTCCCCTGACCTTTCAGCCATGAAGATGGCACCGTGCATTTCTGGGACGCATCAGGAATCTCTCTCACACCACTGTACCAGCTGAGGACCGCCAGCATCTTCCAGACAGACGGTGACCATGGTGACAGCTTGACACAGGAGGGAGGGTGGCCCCCTTTCAGGAAGGTAAGGCCGCCAGATGCTAATCATCCGGCTACTGTTACCATGGTAACTGCTCTTTGGTCCTTCCGTCTGTGGCTGTTTGGATGGAGTGTCCTCGTGTTTGGGGGTCTTGAATATCCTCAGAATGATTATGCCCTAAATTTGTCTAGCAGCACTTGGGTATCCATTTAAGAAGCTCCTGCTGTTTATTATAATTTTTAAAACTTGTATCCAAGGCTGTCAATAGTTATCTGCTTTTCCACAGTACGATATCGCTCATGGCCTTTGTCATGAAGGAAGAGATGGAACTTGTTGTCCCCTCTGACACGCCTGTGCTTGGATTTTTGATTTCCCTTAAATTAAAAGCAGCCACATTTTCCCCAAACTCCTTGTTTGTCTGCACACAAGTCCTGCTTTGGAATGGATATCCCCCCCCCACTCCAACCTCAATCCTCCAAAGTTTCATTCTGAGTCTGCATGATGTCGGTGGTTGAACGACATAACGTTTTGCTTATTTCCCTGGCCATGTCTGAAGGTGGGATGTTTTGACCCGTACAGCGATGACCCCAGACTTGGCGTGCAGAAGATCTCTCTGTGTAAACATAGCGGCAGATTAGTGTTGGCCGGTTCAGCCGGGCAGGTAAAGTAATAACTCTAACGTCTAGTTTACTAATGAAGACCTAAACTCCATTTTTTTTGACCTGGCTGTCTGGGTTGGTGTTCACGCCTCCCTCTAGGTCTTGGTCATGTGTCTGAGTGAGGAGTGGGCAGAGCTTGTCCTCAGCAGTGCTATCGTAGACCTCCTCCAGGACAAGAAGGGATTTACCTGGATGGGCCATGACAGGCTTGATCCCAAGACCAGTCCGGTTCGCTTCATGCCCGGTTTCCAGCCCGTGGCACTGGTGCAGTGCTTGCCGCCAGCGTCTGTTACCGCGGTTGCCCTGCACGCCGAGTGGAACCTGGTCGCTTTTGGCACCAGCCACGGTTTTGGCCTGTTTGACTACCGCTATCTTTGTCCCGTTCTGGCAAGGTGAGCTTTTTGGCAGCAATCTGCACTCAAACGTCAATTGATGTATGCTAAGCTCCGTCGCTAAAACACTGTTGGTGCGACTGTTTATCACGCACCTCCACCTGTGCTGCTTTTCAGGTGCACGCTGCATGCCAGCGACAGCCTGGCTGTGGACGCTCCACTGTCCCACATCGTGTCCCTGAAGAAGTCCCTGCGCCAGTCCTTTCGGAGGATCCGCAAGAGCAGGCTCTGCGGACAAAGCCGGCTGCTGGGCCACAGTCGGGCTGGCAATGTAAGTTTTCGCTGTTCCGACCTACCGATTTAAACCCCGAGTTTTGGAAGATGATCAGGTTAGTTTAGTCCAGATGACTCCTGAAAAACCCTACAAAGTGGGGAAAAATGTGCTTAGCTGCCTGACTTTAGTAAACATGGATTACTAGTCTAGTTAAATCATTTCTTCAAGTCCCTCTGTCACCGAGTTTGGTTAACCTGAGTGTCTCCCAACCTGGGAGTCGAACGAACAGACAGCAGAATCCGAGAGGCCCTGTAATGCAGATGTGGCACCAGTACATCGTCGGGTCGAGTCCCGCTCCACCAAAGACGGCCTCTCTGGCATGGTACGGTGCCTGTGCTTTGCGGACACCTACCTGAGAGATGGTAAGTCTTTGTTCAACACTGGTCCCTGTGGCATCCGAACAGCCATGTCCTCTGGCTGTTGCAACAATTCCGGACCCCCCCTCCCCGTTCTGGATGACGGAGGACTGACTGCTTTTCTGCCACCAGCGACTCACCATGGACCTACGTTGTGGGCGGGCACCAACGCGGGCTGTGTCTTCACCTACGCGCTGAAGGTTTTCCAGCACGGTGCGGAAGCTGTCCTGAGCAAAGAGATCCAGCTGATGCACCGGGCTCCTGTGGTGGGTGTGGTTGTGCTGGATAGGCGGGGCCACCCGCTGCCTGAGCCCTGCCAGGTTTCACAGGACCTGGCTGTTGCCCCTGACATGCAGGCTGGCCATTCTGTCCTAATTGCCACCGAGGAACAGATAAAGGTGACCCCCCACCACCGCCCATCCTTGTATACCCTTGACCTGATCAGACGAAACACTGCTGGAAAAAATGTCAGTAGTGTAGTGTGTTAAGGAACTGAAACTGGATGCCTTCTAGTAAATGCCCTGAAATTTTGCTGTTTATGAATAATGCCGTATGTTGTAATGAACGTGAGCATACTTTACCTGCTAATTTTTGAAAGGGCTTTTGAGTAGCACATATGCATAAACCTGGCATTACCGATTCAGACCCAAGCTGGTAGATCCAACGCTGAGCAATCGAATTGAGCTGAGCGGGGGTCTGTTTATGGTGAGGGTCTTTGGCCATTTCTACCCCCACAGGTGTTCTCCCTGCCCAGGATAGCGACGAAAGCCAAGCTGAAGCTAACAGCACGCGAGGGCTGCCGCGTACGCAAGGTGGCGCCGGTGAGCCTGGACGGGGGCCACGCCTTGCTGTGCCTCACCAACCTGGGCGACATCCTGGCGCTTGGCACGCCCACGCTCTGTTCGCTGGGTCGTCATGGCTGCATCCCCAGGGAGGATGTGGGTGGCATCGCTTCCTGTGTGTTAACCAGCACAGGGCAGGGTGAGTCCACAAGCAGTCATTAACAAATCAAAGCTGGATCTTTGCTTCAAGACATCCACAGCATCCCTTCAGTGACTCTGTCTTGCCCGTACCAGGTTTTTACCTGATTTCTCCCTCTGAGTTTGAGCGGTTCTCTCTGTCGTCCTGCCATGTCATTTCCCCGCTCTGCTCCGTGGATGTGCAGCAGACTTGCCATACGGCTGCGCCAAGGTCAGTCTGACCACCGGGGGGGGGGCCGACATGCAGTATTTCCTTATCCATGTCATGTGGGGATTCCAGCCTGAAAGTCCGAACGAAATCCCAAATTTGCAGAACAGGAAATGTCACAATTCTTGCACAAGTATTTGTGCCAAACAATCCAGGCTCGTTCAGAACAGAATGAGCCAATGGTACACTTGTTTCTCTAGAAAACTGAGTTTGGGAGTGTAACCATTTCATCAGATACTTCAGTGTGATGGTGGAGCTGCCCTGACATTTGTCTTAAATACTGTGTGGTTTTGTTGTTCAGCCTTGGCTCTCAGCTGGGGGCTGTGGTGGTGCCTAGACTCACAGGCAATAAAAAAAAAAAATAAAACAGGCCAATTTAATTAGCTCATGTGACACAAGGGCGAATGATTCGCCAAGTCTTCTAAAATGATAAATATCTCAAGGAGGAGAGTTATTTTTGTGGATGGGAGTTTTTTTTTTTTTTGTACTTTCCAGCCCCTGCCCCCATCCTGCTGATCAGAGTGTTGATTGGCTTAGATCCTGGCCCCTGAATTCAGTCGCCTCCAGACAAAGGCAGCATTCAGCCATACTCCAGATCGTTGTTGAGAAAGGATTCTGCAGGAAGTGTCAGACCTTCCGCCGTTTGCCGACGACGTGTCCTCGCTCATTGTGTGCATAGTTCTGTTTTAATGTGAAGAAGCACATGCTGGCAGCAGTGACAACTTTCATTAACCCCTGAAGGGAAGAATAAGACAGGGCTGTACTTAAAAGCATAGTTTTGTATATTTTAATTACTCAAACACGTGTCCTCACATTTAGTTTAGTCTGGCTGTCA
This sequence comes from Gymnarchus niloticus, assembly GCA_009936485.2. Classification (NCBI taxonomy): domain Eukaryota; kingdom Metazoa; phylum Chordata; class Actinopteri; order Osteoglossiformes; family Gymnarchidae; genus Gymnarchus; species Gymnarchus niloticus. The sequence continues at coordinate 17,383,508 of JAACJT020000016.1, read as the reverse complement.
AACTTCCCAGCATGCCGTTGGTGTTTACTCCATCCTGGGATGGGTGGAGCTCAGACATGTCTCCTGTTGTGTGTGGGTTTTTTTGTTTTCCCCCAGCATTCACACGAGCACACCACCTCGGCCCCCTGGGACAACCCCGGCGTGGTCTGTGGGGGATGGCTGCTCCCTCAGTGGACTGGAAGGTATGTCCTTTCCTCTCTTCCGACCATTACAGACCAACGGGCGGGCAGGAAAATGCAGACCCCGTCCTTGTCTCATAGGGGTCCAGACCACCGATTCATCCCCCGGCTTCAGCTGCGGTGACGTCACCATGGACACCACCGGTGACCTCACAGTCGAGGAGGTTAAAGACTTCTTGGCGTAAGGCAATTTTTATGACGCTAACACTTGTACTGTACAAGTGTTAACTACATTGGAACTCCCATGTTTTTTTGCATGCCCGTCCTACTGCCCTGTATACAGGTGAGGGCACAGCTTGGGGTCACTGTGCAGGATCTGTCATTCCTCCAGCGTCCCAGGAGAACTTTTCGAGTTAAGGAGTCAGCGGTGATGTGATTGCTGGCCAAAGGCACAGATGCCTATTAAGCAGAGACACCTCTTCTAATCTGTGTGTCGAGGTCAGTTCAGGCCAGACTGCAGCACACTGACTATGGTCTCGCCTTCTCCTCCTTTCGAAGGTCTGTAGACGACGCAGAGAACAATGTGAGGAAGCGGTCCAGCGATGACTTTCGTTCTCCTGGAGTCCTCCACAGTAGAACTGTCTGGACGGTTCTGTGACGAGGTCAGCTCTGGAGAAGAGGGCTTCATTTCCCTTTACTTCCTAATGCTGCGGATTCCCCATTCCACTGTGGAAAGCTGCTTGGCATTACAGCATCACCGCCTGTGACCTTCTGATGGGTGGAGTTCATCGTGTCAAAATGCCAGAGGGAAATCAAGTCGGAAATGGGCAGCTAAGACCCTCCCCCTCACCTTTTCTTTTTTAAACTTGAGTAGTCCATCCAATCCCCTGTCTTCAAGGGTTTGGCTCTTGAATAATCAGAATAGTTTCTTTGTCTCAGAGTCGGACATTCTCCAGTGGCCCTGAACCTAAAAGCATGGTGTCACCAGTCTTCAGGTTTAACAATTGTTGTTTTTAAATGTTTTTCTTGTGAAATGATTTAAGCCAATAACCAGTTTTTAATAAATCTTTATAAAATATCCCCTTTTCCAAATTATTCAAATCACAGTAACCTACCTGTTCGAAAGTCTTGTCACAACATACTATTTGCATTTGGCCTGTTCCCATGTTTACCTGTGGTACAGTGTGTAAACATTTATCACCCCAGGGTTGAAGGTTTGACGCTGCTCAAGAGCTGTGAGGAAACTCATTTGTATTATTGCAATATTGTAGTAATACTGTACTATAATATTATTGGGAGTTTTATACATATCCCTCCCTGATGCACACGTGAGATGAAAGCTTGTGGTCAGAGCGCTGGGTCAGTTGTTTATCCAGCTTGCCTGGAGCAGTCAGCTAGAAACTGTTAGGAAAGTTTGGTTCAGATCTGTTCCATTGTTTATCATTTTTATAGAGGCTGTAATGAAAGACAGATTTTTGCAGACATTACGAGTTCACTTTCACAAACAATTCAGCGGTTGGCTTCTGGACTTGTTGGGGGCAATTTTTTTTTTTTTTTTTATTGGTTGAATTAAGATACAAATGGTTCTATAGTATATGGTTGACTACGCCTTGATAATAGACCTGAAAATTGTTCATTATCACCCCAATACCATTATGTGAACCTTAAAATCAACACCCTGGCTTCTCTCCTGAGAGTCTGAGCCACAACCTCAGTACAGTAGTGGGGATATGACCATTTGACACAGAAATCTGTGGAAATGTCAGCTGGTAAACGCACCATAGCTGTCAGACGTACTTGCTGTCCTTGTGTTAATGAAAGATTATTGCTGTGACTGCTGTAGCATCAGAATGCCACCAGCTGTCATTTTACAGTCCTTCCCCTCAAAAATATAAAGGAGGGGAAAAAGGCACCAGGGCTGTACACGGTTATGCTCAGTCTCTCATTTGACCATGGGTCTACCATGGGTTCTGTGGTGGTCCTAACCAGACCACACATTAAACTCTCTCCAGGCTGAAATGGGGTCACATACCTTCACTGATAGGTGGAGAGAGAGAGGCAGGGGGTGGGATTAGAGCACAACTCATCATACGAATGGACAGAACGAGGTTATACAAAATGCCAGTGGATATGACAGTCAGCTACAGCAGCAGGGCACAAAGCTCATGAAACTACTCCATCTGCTGGCAAAAAAATATTTCAAAAGGCAGGCCAACAACTGCAGCTCATCTATGAGATTTACCGTCCAGCGATACACGTAACTGCAAGTGTAGATTAGTGGAAAAAGGGGACTTTCACTGGAGACTCCCGGTCACCCAGGAAACTCTCCTGTAGGCAGACAGCCTGTCATCTTCATGCCGGGGTTCTGCTGCCCTGACAAGAGGAGACCACACACCAGGGACCCTGTACCATGAGGAGGAGGAGGGGGTCATAGGGGCATGCAGGTGAGGTCTCTTTAGCAAGCATCAAAAGAAAACAAACTTCCCAAACAGTCAAAGAGCTAAATATTCCCTCAATGTTACTCCTTGTCTTCCTTTTCAATTGCAGTTTGAGGGCAGAGAATAACACAGTACAAAGCTGGAGTGCCTTTTACTAGTTTTAATCTTTTATAAAAAATTTACAAAATATACATTTAACTATGATCGCCTGCCACTTTCGCTGTCTTACCCCAGGTTGACTTGCTAATTCGAATACAGATTATTGTTAATGGGTTTGAATTTAGGTATGGCTCATGGTTCACTAGAGACGTTCTTCCCTGCTTAAGCTTCTCTCCGAAGCTTACTAAAGAAACATCCCCGATATACCATTAGAAATCCGCTAAATTCTTTATATGGATTTTGTAGTCTTTTGAAGTGTCTAAAATGACGAGCAGGACGCCCTGCCCCCCCATCACGGCGGCCTTCCCTAGTGATTCTGTGGGCAGGTGACCCTCGTGTGTCCCGGCTGACGGCACACGCCACACGTCCTCGCCTTCTTCTCAGCTGGTGGCCTGGTGGGGGCAGCAGAGTTCGAACCTCCCCTTTTTGCTGCTGCTCCTCCTGCAGACGGCCCGGTTTCTGAAATACAATAACATAAATTATAGAATGTCACAAAGTAAGGCAATGTACCTAGAGAATTATCAGTTAGCCACAGTCAGCCCCACCCCAAACTGAAATTTGACATTTTGATCCTGGTAATTCTAGTTAATTGCCATCGGGTATGAACAGAACGTCTGTAGTGGGATGTGACCCAACAAACTTCACATCACACGCCCATCAGTGTCACTCAGAGCAGAAAGGTGGGGTTTACCTTGGGCATCGTCGGCCCACTGGAAGAAGCCACACTGCATCTTCCGCGGTTTGCTGCAGGTGTGGAAAGTCCGCCCCTTGTTGGGCCCGTCCCTGGAGACGGTCCGCATGATCGCCGGTTCATTGCAGTTGCACATGGTGGTTTCACCACCAGCCTCCCTGAAACTCATCACAGCCCTCGGTGGATGGGGATTGGGTCGTGAAGGCCCTTGTCTTCCGCCGTCTGTCGGGCCGGCCGGCTGCTCCGGTTGGTCTGCCCACAGGAAGAAGTTGCACGTGCCCGCAGTGCACTTGTAAAAGGCCCGGCCTCGATTTGGGCCCTCCTTGCGTACGGTGAGGAGAATGGCTTCCTGCCCGCAGTCACAAATGGGGCTGGACCCGGCGGTGGGGTCCGGAGGGCGAGGCCTGGGGGGCTGCGGCTGCGGCCTCGATATGGAGGTGTCTGCCAGCACGATTCCTCCCCCCCCCGTCACCTGCAGGTACTTCAGGTTGAGGACTTCCCGCAGCGTCTCGTCGCAGCCACCCACGCAGCCCACGAACTCCAGCGGCATCATGGGAGGCAGGCTTCCCTTCTTAAATTTAAACTTCAGCCTCAATGCGGTGAGCAGAAGAAACAAAGAACGCATAAGACAACTGACCCGGAGCCCCCCAGTGCCCACTGGACAGTCAGTCCCTCACCTATGAACGGGATGCGGGCGGCAGTCGGGACAGACGCTGTCGTCTCGACTGACCTCCAGGACCGTGTCGGGGAACCACACCGCCGACTTACAGTTAGGGTAGCCCACACAGCTGAGGAATTTCCTGCGGCGGGTAAATGGACATTAAAATGGTGGGGATCGAGAGCTGAGTTCCTAGCACGAGCGGGGGGGGTTCAAGAGGGCCGCACCCGACGCCGTCTCTCTTGGTCTTGAGGACCATGTCACAGCCGCACTGAGGGCACTTCCGCACCAGCATGGGCATCTCCGAGACCGGCTCCTCCTGCTGGGTATACTCCTGCATCTCGCCCAGGTAGGTGGACAAGGCCTCGTCCAGCCTGCGGAGAAAGGGCAGCGTCACGCCTGGACTCCACCTTCCTGTGCTTCCAGCACATCTGGAGATCCGTTTAAAAGCCCTGGGCGTCTTGGCAGTGTTGACACTGGGGGGCTAAGTAGTGGGAGTAGATGCCATTTTTTCCTCAGACACATTCCCTTTCATTCTTTCACACAAACAGTCGAGCGGCAGTACAGTGATGAAACTTTTATAATGTTACCCTCAATGTGAATACCCACTAACTGAACCTGCCTTTTTAAAGTCCATAGATATCTTTGTAAAGTAACCAAAAACAAGGATAAACAGGTGGCCAGGTAAACAGATACCATATGGACTAATAAAATGATGATGATGAATGCTTGGATGGCTGGCTCACTTCTTGGCCTTCCTCACGGCCTCGACGAAGACGGCCTTGTACTTCTCCACGTGGTGCCTCAGCACGGCCGCTTTGTCCTTCCTGCCCTCAGAGACCAGCTTGAGATCAGCTTCCAGCTCAGCCCTCAGATGTGGCTTTGACATCTCGTAGCCCATGGAGTTGTAGCCTGTTCAGAGATGGTGGGGTAGGGGTCACCATACTCGAAAAATACTGAAATGCGATGTTTTTATCATAGCTGAGAAACCGGGACCCATGGGAAGTGTTACAAAGGGATATAGGAACCCACGAGTAATTAAATACCCTGTCATCTTGCAGTGACAGCGCCATCACACAATCAGAGGACTACTGGATGTTTATCCACTCATTTTGACTGGACGATTGAGCTGTCATCGCAACAAGATGACTGGATATTTATCCACTCATTTTGATTGGATGATTGAGCTGTCATCGCAACAAGATGACTGGATATTTATCCACTCATTTTGATTGGATGATTGAGCTGTCATCGTAACAAGATGACTGGATATTTATCCACTCATTTTGATTGGATGATTGAGCTGTAATCCCAACAAGATGACTGGATATTTATCCACTCATTTTGATTGGATGATTGAGCTGTCATCACAACAAGATGACTGGATATTTAACCACTCTAACCACTCATTTTGATTGGATGATTGAGCTGTCATCACAACAAGATAATTGGATATTTATCCACTCATTTTGATTGGATGATTGAGCTGTCATCCCAACAAGATGACTGGATATTTATCCACTCATTTTGATTGGATGATTGAGCTGTCATCACAACAAGATGACTGGATATTTAACCACTCTAACCACTCATTTTGATTGGATGATTGAGCTGTCATCACAACAAGATAATTGGATATTTAACCACTCACAAGCTCCGATAGCCATTTTTAACAGGATGAATCACAGACAGTCCACTTGACCACGAATGACCACTAGCGACCGCTGTCAATGTGCAATGAAGGTGCAATAAAGGTCAGTCACACTTGAGTGTCTCTCGCGGCGATGGCCGAAGTTCTTTACCCTCCACGAGACCCATGCCAAGCTCTCCAGGGAGGAACCGCTGATCGGGCGTCAAGCCCACATACATACGGCTCTTGATGGTCTCTATGTGCTCAGCATGGGTGGCGTCAGTGCCTGGGAGACAACAGTGGTACAGTGACACGTTATCGTTAGTCAGTTTCCGCCCGATTCACCTCTGACAGGTGATCAGACGGCATGCTCCACTGGCCAGCCCTCCGGATTGACCCACCAATGCCATGTTTCTCCATGAGGGCAATGAGGTCAGCCTCCGTCAGCAGCTGCGGCGGACTGGTCTGTCCGTCCACCATCTCTATGGAGCTGGGCTGGAAGCGTGAGCCCTGCTCGTATACCGGGATGACCTTGGCAAAACCACAAAGCAGTGAGTCTGCACTCTGTGATTTAACAGCAACGCCCCCCAGAGGACAGAATCTCTAACCTTCTAATTCAGAGGAAATTTTGGCCTTACGCTTGAGACTGTAAGCGCAGAAAAATTACCTTGGCGTACCACTTGTCATAGGGATAGACCTCCAGGTAGTTCCTGGCGATGATCATCAGCCCATGAGCAGCAAACTTCTCTTGAGCGATTTCAATGTCAACGGTGGTTTCCTGCCCCAGGGCATCCTGGGAGCAGCAGGCCAGGAAGTGCCTCACGATAAACTCGTACAATCTCCGCTCGTTACCCTGTCAGCAGAATCCCGGTACCATAAAGGCACCGTGGGTCAGAAGGCGGTTCCTTGATGGCAGTGTGACCCAAACATGCTGTTCGAGAAAAATAGCCAAAACAGTCGTCACCTGGAGGCCGTTTGTGTACTTTGTGGGGTGAATGGGAGGATGGGCCTGGTCAGATTTATTTCCATTGCGTGGCGTGGGCCCACCACCTTCCAGAATTCTCCGAGCAAAAGACCCCCAATCTCTGTCCTGTGTCTGCTGCTCAACCAGAGAGGTCAGGTTCAAATTTCCAGGGAACATGTTGGTCTCTGTGCGGGGGTAGCTGATATACCTAAACACCCAGGTTATACCATGGACATTACAACACAGAAGTCATCTTCCCTTATAACAGAGCCTAGTGCTGTTAGTGGTCTCAGGAATTATGGAAATTAAGCCAGATGCCTTCATCATAGTGTAACACGGGCAAAAGCATTAAGGGAAATAGAATAAAGACACTCATTCTCCCGAAGCCACTCTGTACCCTTGAGTATAGAGTTTTTCAGCGATTTTCATTGTCTCCTTTGCACTTATTTTCAGTTTACGTGAGGCCAATTTCTCAAGCTCCTGTAACAAAAACAAAACAAACAAGAAAAAAACTCCCATCTTATTTTCAGAAAACACCACGCCACACAGCACATTACTTACCCCCCCGTACTCACCACAGTGTCAAGAGGCAAAGGGCGCCGTCTGCTCTTTGGTTTACTTGTTACGCCGATAACTGTGGCGGTGGGATCCTGAAACCAGACATTTACAAGACGTTCACAGTCCTGAATTAAGGACAGCTCACAGGGGCATCTGCGTTTCTACAAACGTATGACGCAGTGAAAGCTCTCCCCCAGGGTTTCTGCTAATGAAGTATGAGTCACGTGATAAACGTTCCGAAAGGATCAGAAACGGTCAGTCCTTCTGAGAGGCTCCCAAGCACCAGCGGAGATGCAGGGAATCAAAGCACCTCCATGCAGATCTGGTAAAGCACAAGGCAGGCCGTGTGGTTGAAGAGCCGGTTTCTCTTCCAGCTGAATTCCACCTCCTCTTCTTCCTCCATCTTGTGAGTCACTGCAGCACATGACAGCCAGGCAGAGAGTCTCAGAGTCGGCAAGTGACTGCGACTCCAGGGGCGGAGCTTGCGAAGACGTTAATACTCTGTTGAGGCGTCTGTCACAGGGATCCGACGACTTACCTCTTATTTTGAAGAAGGCCTCGGGAATGAAGGCCTGGATGGCTTTGAACCTCTCCACGACGAACCCCAGGGTTGGGAACTGGCAGCTGCCGTAACTGATGAGCTGATTGGACAGAATGGCTGGAAAGATCTTCTGCAGGCGCAGGGTCTGAAACCTGGTGAAGGATGCACCTGGAGCACAACATGACAAGTTATGTTCCTTCCGTGTGCTTGATGAGTTCTGATCCTTTGTACAATGTCAAAAATAGCCACCGTACTTCACATAATAACAAAGACATAAACGATTTCAGCAGTCCAGTGAAGAAACTGCCTATCAACTCCAGCTGGAGCCACAAGCAACTCATTTTATGGAGGCAGTGAGACATTTACAGATATTTGCATGTCATCAGTTCCTTTTAAGCTTTCGAATAGCGAGTAAAGTAGCTCAGGAGACGACACACCGTCCGTGTCTAAGTACACAGTTACCAATGCCCTTAATGCGGAGACCCGGCCGGCACGCCTATGTGATAAGGAAGGGAAGGAAGGCCCGCACCGATGCGAAGGTCGAGCTCCTGCCTGACGTCCACGGCGTCGCTAATGTTAGCGTCGGGCTGGGTCAGAGTCTCGCAGGCTCTCCTGATGGAGTTGGGCGTGATCTCGGAGAAGCGTGCTCGGAACACCTGGATGTTCGTCTTGACTGAGGAGGGACGGCGCAAACGTGAGGTGGTGCTATGGAGAAGCGGCACGGACTCATAAGGTGAAGGTCGGAGGGACCCCACGGACAGGACATGTACCTGCTTTGCAGACATCAATGATCTCAAAGCCGATGTTCTCCCCTTCCCGGTCGCAGTCCGTCCAGATGATGAGCACTTGAACCTGCCGCACTTCTCTCTCCAACGTCCTCTACCTCAGTGAAAGACCTGGTTAAACATTTGCCACAGTGGCTACGTACTTCTATACTTCATCCCGACGCTGCTTTAGATCTGGAAGCACGACCAAAAAAGCGGATCGATCACCTTGATCGGAGCAAAGTTCTCGGGGCAATACTTCTCCACCTCTGCATCAAACAGCAAAACTGGATTACAGCTGTGCCTGTAACAGGATAAGAGGGATTAGCGTGAGGATTTTGACTAATGCTGCGAGCCCTATTTTGCTCGGTGTGGGGAGCGGGGGAGGGGCTCACCATTTTTGGTACGGGGCTTTGAATTCCATCTCTAAGAGATGTCCCGAGACCGAAGTCATGGAAACAGTCACATTCTAAATTAGTAACGGAGAGAAAATAGTGAGGTGGGGAAAGAAACAGAACCAGGTCTACTAACTTTTCATTTCTGACCACAGTCAGCAAATAAGCACAGAGATCGGGATGTTTATACAACTGCGAGAAGCAGCTCACCTGTCCAAACAGGTGATACTGGTACTCATATATTTTATTATACACAGAATAACCTTCTCTCTGAGAAAAGAAAGAACAAAATATCAGTAATTAGGGCAATATCAGCCACCCGTCTAACAAACTGCATATCCAGACATACAGAGTTACGGCGAGGTACCTATGATCACACCAGAGGAAGCCCAGTGATGTCACACCCTATTGTGATATTAAAGTTCAAATACGACAAGTAACCTTAGAAAGACTTTCTTAAGGTTTTAGGGGTGCTACAGCAAACGGGCAGGGTACATGCCAGCAAATCCTTTTAAATAAGGATGGCATTCAAGGGTTGATGGCAGGACGCAATGCCATCGGAGCTCTGGATTAAGTGTGATGAGGATGAGGATGAAGATGAAGATGAAGCGAGGCTGATATCGACACACACCCTCCTTGCTCTTCCGCTCGACATGATCTCTGCAATGCCTTTGGCCGCATCGTTCTTCTCCGCCACGCAGAGGACTTTTTTAACCTGGATTTTGCGGATCATGTCGGTACAACAGAATCTGCCCGGCTGGATTCTTCCTAAGGGATGCAGCAGCCTGGCCACTCGGCAGAGCATCGCACTATTCTCCCGTCGCTGTCGCACAGTCGGATGGAGACATGGCTTCACCTAGTGTCACTTCCACGGCATCACTGTCTGAGGACTTAAAACAGCACCGAACTTTTGGGTTAAATCACCAGTTAGCAAGGCATGTCAGACGGCGCGCGATCACGCCACTTTACAGTCCGCCGATAACAGAACGTTACTTAAATATGAAGTAATACTGATATATGTACACAATTTCCCCCCCAAAAAAAAAAAACAACTTATTCAACTAGATAACTTAGTCGTTCGTGTGACAACCACACACAGAGCCACACCAGGAGAAAGTTTACAAACTCGGCGCCATCGTCCGCGTTCAGCCGTAAAATGCGTGGCACGTGTATGTCGTAAAAAAATAAATAAAATCATACGTCTGTACGACAGGCGTGAGCGACTCGGTTTACGATTGTCCGGGATCAAAAAAAAACTACAATACCCAGCGGCCATTCGTCATTCTTGTATTTCGATAAGCCGTCGTTCCACAGAGATGCTGTGTACTCCTTGATGCCGCGTTCTGACGTTTGCATGGGTATTTCTTTGGGTATGCTCGTACTGGTAGACATGAGGGATTCACTGTCGCCTTATCGCAATTTCAAAAGCCATCACATTGATAGATTGCTAAATTTATTTAATATGGCTGCTAAGTTATACTGCGTGCTACGGTGGTGATGCATTGGCACCGTATGTCACGTTATCACGGTCGGCTGAGTTGCTTCGTTGTTGGTGAGCTGAAACGGAATTAGAGGCTTTAAGTGAAGACCCACCGGTATTTTAATGAGACAGGTTGACGTCTCTGAGGAATAAGTAGGTATTTTTCTCCTGGTTGCTTTCGGACTTAGTAGTCATTTGCTAGACAGCTCGCGCTGACTAATTAATTACTGTTATTAGGCTCGTGGAAGAAGAGACCACAAATGTCCCATAAACGACTTGGAATGTGGCATGCCTGTGATTCACTGATATTATTTCTCTTAGTATTTTAGTACTTATTTTTTGCCCAAGTCATAATGGACATTAATGAAAAGAAACCACAGAGCAAGGCGACAAAAAATACGGAACATCTATTTTTTTCTTCTTCTTCTACATGTCATTCCTAAAATATAGTGAATATGATTGGCTCACCTGACCTGGTGGCTTTTACTAAGGATGATGAGTTTGGACAGGCGTATATGGAACCATGGACCCTACCTGAAGAGTTCTCTGTTCCGCTGTATATGCACGATGGAAGTGCGAACCCGTGGTCAAAAGCAAACTGCGCTAAATTCTCGAAAGACTTTATACTTATTTCTGAGTTTTCAGAACAAGTTGGTCCACAGCCTCTGCTCACTATACCAGATGACCCCAAGGTTTTCGGCACGTTTGACCTTAACTATTTTGCTCTGCGGATCATGTCAGTGGATTACCAAGCCTCTTTTGTGGGACATCTTCCAGGCTGTGGCTACCCGAAGATCAATTTTGTGGAGGACTCAAAAGTTGTCCTGGGGGACTCCAAGGAAGGAGCCTTCGCTTATGTCCATCATCTGACCCTGTACGACTTGGAGGCTCGTGGATTTGTCAGGCCGTTCTGTATGGCTTATGTTTCATCTGACGAGAGGAAGATCATGCAGCTCTTCCAGGAGCTGTCATGCGAGTTTTCCAAAGCCTCCGAGAGTCTGAAAGTGGGAAACCGTAAAGCATTCGCCGCTGAATTGGAGAAGAAGCTGAAGGACTTGGAATATACGAGAGCTGTGTTACACATGGAGGCAGAGCGACAGAAAATAAATAATGGCTGTTATTCCACTCAGGCAATTGAGAAAGCCAACGAACTGGCCAATGTTGAAAAGTCTTTTTACGAACACAAGGCCCTTTTGAAGCAGGTGACCTCATACCCAAACAGAAGAACAAAAAGCTTTGACTACTTACTCTATGAGTCAGACACTCCAACTGACTCAACAGATGTAGACCAGATCTCCATATCTGCCGCGTTTGACCTTGATTCTATGGAGGAAGACGAAAGAAGTAAACACAAACTCTCATACACCCCTCAGCTTATACAGGCCAAAGTGGCGAAATGTTTCGATAAGCGGCTGAAAACGGTCGAAGAACTTTGTGACGTATACTACTTTGATCAAACGATGGATCAGCTAAGACTCATCGAGGACACGTTCAGAGGAGATTTGTGCTACATACATAGCAGAAAAATTGATGACGGTCTGCTAAAGAAACAGAAAATCACAAACTTCCTCTTTGAAGAGTTCAGCGACTGGGGAGAAGAGGAAGCAGCGAAGCAATTCTGCGGTGGGAATCGGATCTCAGACAGCACACTGCCTCCATCCATCTCCATTCTTTCATGTCAGCCGCAAAACCTGGATACCGTTGCATCCTATGAAGAAACTTTGCCCATTAAAACGGAACCAGAAACCACAGAGAAGGGAATTGAGGATCTGGAGCTGACAGTAACAGCTGACGTAAGACGGCAGAATTCTTGTGAGAGTCTGTGTGCGGAAATTTATGGGAGCTTAGGCAATGCAGATAGGGGCGCGACACACAAGGCCGGAGATCAGTTTAGCATTCAGACGCGTGTAGTGGAATCCAAAAGCTTCAGAAACCAGCAGGCACTCTGTCCTGAAGTTCAGAATCACCAGACCGATGGTCAGGAAAATGTCCGGAAGGACTTTGTTGGGTCCGATCTGCCCAGACCATTCTATTCTAGGGTTACGTCTCTGGAGGACGACGTAGATGGAGTAAACAAAAACGTATTGTCTGCTCTGGATCGAGATGCAAATTACAGGGATGTTTATGAATCGGTGTCCATCTCTCAAGGCGATGTGTCTTGCCATATGGGCCAGGAAGGCTTTCTGGATGTCAGTGCTCCAGAGAGCTGTGTGGAAAACGTCATGAAGCAGGATCCTCCATCATGCCTTCAGGAGGAGCCTGGTGTGCTCCCCAACTTCACCCCCAGTGGGGGGACCCTCTCAGAAAACGCCGCCGCTACCGGCCTGATGCTCGACCTGAATTCGGACGAGGCCCCAAGGAAGAACCTGGATGAGGCTTCGGACACTGTCAGCTGCATGAGCACCTCCACCAGTTCTGACAGGGCGTGGTCCCCATTCCCTCACAGCGAGCCATTCACCGTGAACGAGAAGCGGAAAGCTGGACCGAGTGCACTAAGGTTCATCAGGCAGTACCCCTTTGCCCAGCAAGCCATATTCAGCCTTCTAAGTGGAAGGACTCTGGTGATCTTGGGTTTGGATGAAGGGACAGTGAGGAAGCTGGTGAATGCCTTAACCATTTTTGTGCCCAATCCTGGCAAGTATGGTGAAAGGGTACAGCCCTGGCTGACGACTTCTGTCCAGCTTGCAGACCTGCTCAACTGGAAACTCATTGGCCTGCACAGGTAAGATTTTTAACATTTAAATTCATATATGCAACACACATAAAATATCATTTGTTTTTCAGTCGCCGTTTGGATTCAGGAACTGTGAAAGTAATTGGGTAGGCACGCCCTGATCCATATCTTTCCGGTCTATCTTGAAGGATGTCATCGCCTACAGGTTCCAGCTCGCTCCACTCCCTGAACCGCTACAGCCGCTACATCAGCGTCTTGGACATGGACCACAAGACGCTGCGCTGCCCGCCATATCGCGGCTCTTTGGTGGCTCGTCTGGCCGAGCACCGGACTCAGATTAAGCGTGGGGGCACCTACTACGCTCACGTTCAGAGCGTGCTCACGGAGCTGACGTCCAAGGCGTTCCTCTACACCTTCTGCTACCACCTACAGCTGCCCGTCAGCCCCGCCGAGGACCAGGACGTGGTGGCGACACGCAGAGCTGACTTCCTCCACCACCATTTTGGCTACAGCAAGGAGGACAGTAGGATATTACAGTTCCTCTCGGAGCTGATCAAAGACAGCTACCTTCACGGAGCAGACAAAGATGTTGGCACTCCTGTGTTTTGCTTTAACTACGTTTCCAGTCTGACGTTCAAAATCTAGGACCAAATGTTTCAGGAAATGGGACGTTACACTTTACTGAGCTTCTGTGTACGGGACCAGTAACCTACGAGATCCACCTGGGTCTCACTTCGCCGTTTGAATGTTTTAAGGGATGCTTGCAGTGTCCCAGAATCTGTGTTTCCTGAGCAGATGTCTGGTGGCTGAGATGACCAGTAACTTTCTTGATATTAGTGATGTCACCAGAGGGCAGTAACAACAGAATGATTCCAGCAAAAAAAAAAAAGGCACAACCACACTTTCCCGCATGTCCATGCCATCCTTGTTACTGTCATGTGGTACACTTCCTCAATCAGCCTATACGTAAAAAAAAAAGTGGCATTGTAGACAAATGTTTTTGAGTTGAAAGGATCTTTTAATTTACTTTGGGTGATATCACCCTTAGTAACTGAGAAATCCCAAGTCCTAATGCAAGAGAACATTTTGAGACATTTTCACTGTGCTTAGTTATTTAAGTGTGTGTGTAAGAATTCCTTCTTTCACATTCACCTCCCAAGCTTCCTCATCATTTGCTTCCTGCTGAAAGCCACATGGGAAGGCAGGAAATACTTTTGAAAGGCCTCTGAATTTGTTTATACCGTCGGCCCACGTTAACCAATAGTTGCTGTCTCTCCAGATCAGGAAATGTTTTAATTCTCCTTTTTTGTACTGCAGCAACATCTATTAAGAGCAGTTCATTATGATGCTAACGCAGCCGCAGTTTGGACAGACCGCTCACCAAATATCTGATCTGTCGGTCATCGCCAGACTACTTGTAACACGGGTAGGTTTTCCGTTGTAGTTAATGTCTTGGCAATAAGTATTATATGCTAGTGGCTGCTAGGTTCCCTATTCTTAAAATTTGTTTGGATGATTACAGTAAACTGAATTAACTGTGCCATATTATGCATCTTTTAAAGAAATCTTTAATATCAGTCCTCTAAAAATCAGAATGACTCCTGTGTCATTCGAAGATAAGAATTCCTACTGTGATTGCCTAAGTTAGTGTATCATTTGACAACAGGTTGAAAGTCATTCTTAGCAATGAATGCATGTTAGAAACTGTAAAGAGATTTTTTTTATTGCTCTGCATGAGCTGTAAACCTCAAGGTACGTGTAAATAATGCAATAAAAAGATTAAATTCTACTTCAAAGTGGCAGTGTTGACTGCATGACAGGTCAGTTTGCACCCCCCCCCCCGACCTAATTAAAAATGGGCATGCACGTTAGTTTCCTAGCTCCACAGTACCCCCTAGTGGGCAGGTGATGTGATGCAGAGCCTCTCAGCCCACATTTTAGTGCAGCAGTACAGAGTGGACGGTCAGTAACCATTCCCACAGTTGAAGTGTTTGAGAGGAGATATAACCCAGTGGAGAGTTCAGGACAGGCACCTTGACCAAACTATCCAAGAAACAAAGCCAACGTCAAACAACTTCTCTATGGGCCACGTCGGCACAAAAATCTTTATTCTTATATTTTCGATGTGACTGTACAACTTGTTACAAAAAGCACGAAGAAAAAAAAATAAAAAATTCTCAGTTAAATCTCCATATGTAAACCAGCCACATTACGTGGCTACAGAATTTGACCAAAATGAAACATCTGCATTCATCACACAACCAGAGCTTAAGGATCTGAAGTTTTCAGCAAGGTCTTCAGAAAAGTCCCTGGGTTATGTCAAGGAATCGTCGAATTTCTGATGAATGATCACGGGACTTTAAAAAAAAAAAAAAAAAAGGATAAATCACAAACGAATGGGAGTAAGCAGGTGAAAACAGCCTAGAATAGTAAGATGATTACTTACATGTTGAAGAATGATTCTCATGTGGAACTGCCAGGGAAAACCTCGCCTAAACAGTTGGAGAGATACGATAATTATACAGCAAAAACAATACAACATTTGTTTGGTTTAAATTAAAAACAAAAGTTATGTAGACAGCCATTAAATTGCCTAAAATGTACCATACAGCGAGTTGTATTTCTCACAACCCCATTAAAATGTACCCACCCCACACAGGCCCGTAAGCCGTTTCCATGACAACAAATCTTAAGTAGCCGGTTTGTTCAGAAGAACCTTACCCATTCCAGTGTTGCAGCAAGTCGTCCAGAATGTGCTGTATTACTGGACACAGAGGCGGCCGGGGGTCCTTGAGGCAGTAGGCCAGGAAGTCTGCGATGAATCTGTGATCTAGCAACTCTAATTTCCTTGGGGGGGGGGGGAGAGTAGTAGTATACTTTCACAAGCAAGCAAAGTTTAATTGGTGTATTATGCTGATGTGGACTTAAATACTGGAAACTGATGTGGATGCAGGTCTACTGTCAGACCCTTTCAGCAAAATCTGAGCCAACCCAGGGTCAACTGGTACAATTCATCAAGTGCCGGTAGAAGCACCGCATCACCAATGGTAATGAGAACACTGAGACGGCAGCGGTCCAGTGCTCTTTGGAGGAGGTGACCACGGTAATGACTCATTGAAAACATGAAACAAGGAAATGTCTTTGTGGGTCAGGAAGTCGATGTAAGACCTGGAGTCCCTGTAGAGATCGTTGAGTAGCGTGCTGAGGAACGCCTGCAGAACCTCAGGTTTAGAGCTGAGTCCGTGGTAGAACCACTGCAATGCCCACGAGTTGTCCTGGGGAAGCGGGTAAGAACAAACACAAATTTTCAGGACTCTTGCCAAGAACAGAGTGTGGACACAAAGGACAAAACCACAGAGATGAGCCAGCTGAATGTGCCATTTTTGTCTCAGACTGGGAGATAGCAGTCTCCACAGAATGGTTTAACTGCATAGGACGTACTTTAAAACTCATGACGACACCCAGGACGGTGACCATGGGACAGTGGAAGACCCTGTGGATGAGGGCTTGAGTGACGAGGATGAGGGGAGCCTGGCCTGGGTATTGCTACAGTGAACACAAACATGGCAAAGGCAGTGAGGGTGAAGGAGACATCCAGCAACATTGTGGTGCTGTGAGAAGTATCTGCCTCCTTCCTGACTTATTCTGTTTTTGTACATTTGCCACTCTTGTTTCAGATCTTCAAAACAAAAATTTATATATAAAAACAACCACAGCGAACAGAAAATATAGTTTTTACATGACCATTTTAGTCATAAAAAAAGCTGAGTACTATCTAAATAAAAAAAGGATTTGCCACCCAAATATTAAATCACAGGCTGTGCCACCTTTAGCGGCAAAAATTGCATCCAAATATCCATAACGAGACTGCAGGGGTGATTTAATGTAAGCTCAGCTGGTCTACAAGTTCTTCATTTCAAAAACCAACACTGCGCGCACGTCTGTGTGTGTGTGAGAGAGAGAGAGAGAGATAGAGAGAACAAACGGAAGCAGGAAGTGGAAACTGAAAACAGGAAGGAAGCCGCCTCAGAGAGAAACTCTACAGCCCCAGGGCCATCTTGGGGCAAATCTACAACTAGCCTGAGTGACAAGGGCAAACACCAGAGTTTAGCCGGCTGACCCCATCTTATGCGGCAAGTTCTCCAAAAGCACTTCACGGCAATTTATGATCATTCTGTCAGAGGGAATTAAAACGAAAATGCTGAAATTGAGAAAGCACCCCATGCCTTTAAGTAAAGGGATCAGCTGCATTCCCTTGACTGTGAATGTACAAATGAAAATGCTCAGAACAATCTTACCGCTGCAGATAAATACACATAATATACACTGCCTGGCCCAAAAAAAAATTTAAAAAAATTTAAATAAGCAAATACGGTACTTAAGAGCCAGCAGTCTGGTCGAGGCTCAGCAAAGATATGAAGCAATAAAATGAAATCAGCTGAGTACTTGAATCTATTGAATGACCAGGTTATCCCATCAATGGATTTTTTCTCCCCTGACAGCAGGGGTGTATTCCAGGACAAAAATGCCAAGATTCTCCGGGCTCAGATCGTGAAATAGTGGTTCAGGAAGCATGAAGAATCATTTTCACACATGAACTGGCCACCACAGAGTCCTGACCTTAACCCTATTGAATGTCTTTGGGATGTGGTAGAGAAGAGTTTATGGAGTGGTTCGACTCTCCTGTTGTCAATACGAGATTAGAAGAAAAACGAATGCAAATCTAGGATGAAAAAAGATGGAGACATTGCATAAGATGGTCAAATGAAAGACTGAAGTGTGTGACTTTTTTTTGGCTGGGCAGTGTGTAACTACTTTTACAAAAAAAAAAAAATATATACATTTTCACTGCACACAAATGCACACAATGAGAGCTTACATGGAGAAATATCTTGGGAATCTGGATATCGGTCGAACTCTCCTCGAGGAGGACTGACGCAGCAGTGACACGGGCGAACTGAGGATTAAAAACACACAGACGTGACTTAACGTCTAACAGCTCTACAGTGCCATCGAAGAGCGTCACCGTCGGTCTTTTACCATTAAGAACGTGACATCTGGCATCTGGTACGAGGCGCAGATCACGGTGCCGTTGGGTGCCACGGCCTCCATACAGGCCACCTTGATCAAATCCACCCAACTCTTGGGCTTTAAACAGGGAAATGATAAACAACGCTCACAAACAGCAGGCACCAAACAGTGACACTACAGAATGATGCCCAGGGGACTCACATCAAGAAACACCACAGTGTTGCAGTTTAAAACACGTAGGGCCCACCGTATAACTTCAGGCTTCTTTGGGACCTTGACATCTACAAACCAGGAGATCAATCATGGGAGTAGAACAAATCAGTGCTGAGAGAAAGGGATGGTCGGACGGACGGACAGACGAGTCACAGGCTGAGGCTGACCTTTAATTGACTCCCACTGCGTCGAAAGGAACGGGTCCCTGCCCACCGGCACCCTGCCTGTGGCCAGGATGAGCAGGTACACGACAAACTGAGCCGGGGTCAGGCGGCAGGCGGGGCAGCAAGCGTCCGTCACGTGACTGAAGAAGCTGGCAAGGGCGGCGCCAAGTTCCCCGGCCTGGCATAGGTGCAGAGGGACGCGGTCTTTCAAGCTCAGCAGCCTGGGCAGGGGGGACAGTCATAGTAAAACGGGCTGGGAAGCCAGCTGTGTTGAAACTGCTGATTAACGGGAACTTACTGTGTCTTGTCGTCGGTCCTGACAACCCTGAGGTACCGGGCCAGCTCTCTGTACCTGAGAGAGACGGCATTCATCAGCACAGTTGCGTGTGTGTGCGCATAGCAGGCTTAACCAGGCATGACCCACTCACCTGCTCTGTTCCATTAGCTTCTCAACCCGCATCTGTACCACTGGCACCGGCTCTAACAGAACCTCCTTCTTGCCCTTCAGGTGGCGCTCACCTGTGATATTCTGACCTCTCAACACAGCCACCAGTAGAGGATTGTCCCAAGGGAGCACCTTAAGGCTGTGGGGACCGGTGGGGGGGGGGGGAGACACAGATCATGCTGGGAAATGCCACACGGAGTGATCAGAGGCTACCCCTCCAAGGCGATGCCTCACCTTTTCATCAGCCACCTGCACGTTACTGGCAGAGGCAGAGACTGAAAGAAATCGCACAGCTTTTTGGAGAAGGAGTTGCTAAACTCAGCGGTGACCATCAGTGTTCTCAGTGTGTTGGTCACCCTGCAACATATGACAATCCCACATCATTAACATGGACTTTTTTTGACCTTTCACCTCAAGTGTCCCTGTTCATTAACTCCATAGTTTCAAGTACTTAACGTTTGTTTGTTTTTTTTTTGCAAACCTCTATTTTACTCAAACCCAGCTATTCTGAGGCCAGATAAATGGAATAACACTACTATGTTACAACAGTGATGTGGCACAAACCGCAGATTTTAAAAATAAAAACACGCCCAGCTAAACTGCATCACACATCCCCTAACAGCACAGTTACACAAACGCACAAAAGACTGGGATTTCAGGGACTGCCCAGCACATTCAAAGTATCGCATCTCACCTTGTTAATAACAGCGAGACAGCATTTATGACGGAGCCTTCCGGATCACTGACAGACGCCGCACTGTAATCAGACCCCCCCCCCCACATCAGTCACTGCTACAGATGCTTCACGATTAAACACCGTTGAATACCCATGGTGTAATCTTAATAATCATATCGCCACACAGGACAGTGGATACACTGAATGCATGGACAACAGTCTCAGAAGCAGCACTGTAGCACACCTCTACCCCCCCCCAGGGAAAACGAACGGGGGGCTACCCGGGGGGCAGGGCGTGACTGACGAACATCTTGGCGGCACCGAGCATCATGACGGCCCTAGCCTTTGGCTCCTCCCTCTCCGCTCTGCTCAGGAACTCAGAGGCGCGTTGGAACACTTTGGAGTAACTGAGGGGGAAAATAAAAAACCTCGGCAATGTCCACAGTCACAAACTCGCGAAACGGGAAAGTGCTGTTAAGCTCAAGGACGTCATCTTGCCTCAAAAGTGTGAAAATGCCGCCGGCTTACTTGTAGACCACCTGTCTGACGTGTCTTGACGAGCACTGCATGCATTCGGCGGTTTCCTGGCTGGCCGTGTGGCAGCGGCAATCACAGGAGAATAGGGTGTGGGTACCTGCCAGGAAGGCGTGGTACTCCATGGCCAGGCTGGCCTCGAACATCTGCAGGTGGTTCTCTGTGCAACAGCAAGGAGACCATGAGGTTACGCTCTGACAGGCCGACACCGTCTTTAAACACGAGTGTGACGTCTAAATAAATGAACAAAGTTCACCGGCGAGCCTCAGACAAGTGTCCACCTCCAGCAGGTCAAAGTTAAAGACGTGAAGGTATCCCAGGACGGCCTTGTTTCTCTGACTCTTCCAGAACTCGCTCCGTTTGTGGGCGTTGCAGTGACAGATTCCCGGCGCCTTCCAGACTTGACACTGCAAAAGCAAAACGACAACATATCCAATATGTTTCTCTACGCCACGGAGCACAGATTGAAACATCCATCACCCAAACTATTGTCAAGTTTCCCCATCATCGAATTCACAATAAGCAGTGTGCACTGGTCCTCCCCCACTATGTGGCTAATGGTGTCTCCAAGTTAGCTTTTCAGGACCAAAACCAAAACAAACCAAAGAAAGCAACAACAGAACAGCCAAGATTAAATTGGGGTTCATGAAGTTTTGTTAGTACCATCCAAAAGCTTTTAAGACATGCATATTTAAACGACTCTAAATACCATTAAGCTGCTCTCTCCTCAAGACGCAGTGCGATGCTGATGGACTGTCATTCTTACCTGGGATACCAACTTGTCGCAGACATAACAGAAACACTGATCACAGAAAGCCGCGTTGTTTTCAAGTGGACTGCGTGTGTCATCTTCAGTGGGACTATGAAACAAGAGGGGTGGGCAGGCAGAAGAGCCAGTAAAAGCAGAGATGTGACAGAACCAGAACTGACCACACAACTGGACCGCAAATACATGACCATGACCACGTGGCTCAGCTTGTTTACGTCAATCATTGCAGCAAATAAAGCTTCACTTTGGCACCACCTGAAGGCATTGGAGTCGCAGTCGTATCTGGCATGTGGCATCACCGTGGCCTTCCTGGAGAAGGTCACCAACAGATCGTCATCCACGACTTCGCTGGTGGTCGCCTCCTCCTCCTCCTGGTCTGCACCACGGGATACACCGACTTACACGGGTGGCTGGGCTACACTCCGGACCTTAAGGTCGGACCTTACCGTGCTCGGCCCCCGGTTCGACGATGACCACCGAGTCGCCGGCCGGACCCGCGCAGTCGTCCTCCTCGTCGCTAATCAAGATGACGTCGCCCGGTTCCATCTTCCAAAATGGTGGGAAAGAGGTGGGTAGGTGGGTACCCCGAATCAGAGCTTGAATGTACACTCCAGCCCGGCTATCTGCGGGTTAGCGCCTCTATAAATGCGCATGGCCGGCTTTGGCAGTGAGCCGCTGTAAGATGAAGCGCTTCGCTTCGAGTAAATAAAAACACCAGCAACCGTATTAGCGCTAACAGAATACTTTCATTCCATTTAAATTACGCGCCGGCAGGAGGAACCGAAAGCGGAAATAGTATTAGTGGCGTAAGCGGAAGTGACGTCATAAGAGTGTTACGCGATGTGAGCGCGAGAGATAATATAATTATCGTCATCTTCATGTCGGCTCAACGGCGTAGAAAACGGATAGGGAGGCAAATCTCAGCTTTTACTAATCGATCAGTACAGAAGTTGAATACAGAATCAGAATATCTTTATTGTCATTGTAACGGGTACAACGAAATTAAGTGCAGTCCCTGTGTCAGAGAGATTT
>JAACJT020000016.1:17340595-17354494 GCA_009936485.2 Gymnarchus niloticus | reverse complement strand
GGATACATTGGAAGGAAACTACAAATTTGGTGGTGAATTGAGGAGATGTTTTGAAAATATTAACTGACACACTTTTAGACATAAAGTAATAGTTTTACAGCAACATAAACGTAACTTAACCATAATTTTCTTTGCCTGCCTAAGACTTTTGCACAGTACTGTATATCTTACAGTTTGCTGTCTTTATTGGGTGTGTGATTTTGATTGCGTTCCTACTTTGATTGTATTCCAAAGCACTTAATGAATTGTGTTAGTCCTATCAATTACAGCAATAGACGGTTTTCTCTAAATTAAGAACACGGTCAAGCAGCCAGAAAGGAAAACCTGTGCCTTAATCCCCGGTTCACCTGGAGTACTTCTGCATGCCAATCTCCTGGGGGAGGGACAGGGGGAGGATGACGAGGAGACAGAGGATGAAGAGGGAGAGGCGTTGGTCTGTGTACCAGCGGTAAGGCATTTCTCCCTCTGTGGAGCCTGAGATCATCAGGAACAGGGAGTGGCACACTGGAGCAGGGAGAAGTGAGTGCTGATTGCTAAACGCTGAGCCACACTCACACGCAATTCAATTCAGTTCTCTCATTTGCTAACAATTTGCTTGTGTAACTTAAACCAACCCAAAGTGAAAACAACAAAATGTATATTTGTGTGCATGTATGTGTTGACACTGTCAACAGAAGCTGCCCCCCCTTTTCCTTTCATATTAGGACACTGCGTGGGCAGTAAACATGTGATTTGTGAAGTACACGTGTTATTCACAGGCTCAGGCGGGGACGGCATTTCAGAACATCCCTCTCGAACCTCCATTCTGAACGGCATGAAAGCACTCGGATGGATCAGAGGCGAAGTCCGCGTGAGATTCGGGGAGCGGGGTCCCAGGTGCGACTCACGCTTCTCCAGCTGGTCCTGCACCACCACCAGGAAGGCGACAGAGATGAGGAAGAGGTTGAGGAGGAAGCAGGCCTCGCAGAGCCGGCCGGCGACACGGCCACACACCTGCCGCACCACATCCTGGTAGGTGCCCTGCCCGCTGGCTGAGGCGGCGTGAGCCAGGATCAGGAGGCCACTGACCAGGAACAGCAGGGACATCTGGATGGAAAAAAGGATGTGGCATGAAGGAAGGAGGCAGGGAAGTAAGCTAGACAGTTATGTTAGTAAGATATGGAAAAATAAACAGCTACTTTGTATTAAAATTCTTACCTTTCTGTAACCTTAAATAACTGTTTTGGATGGCAAATACAATATTTTATGTGCCCTACCAAAACCGTGCTCTGAAGATGAATCCTAACTCTAGATCAGATTAACGATATATCATTTCACCTGCCATTAAAATTACCACACTTTGCCATTAGCCAACACAGTACGTGTCCTTTGCCCCTCTCCAATTTGCTGATTATCCTCTGATTTTGCTCATTTCATTTGTACAGAAAAGGCAGTTTTAATAATGTGCCTCCAGCTGATCTATGGTTAGTTTTTTAATGACAAACAGTTCACTGAACAAATGGTCACATTTCTCTTTTCAGAGGACGATTATTTTCCTCCTGTGTGTGGAAGGGACTCCGCCTTTCTGTGACCTCTGAAGGTTTTCCTGTGACCCAAATCATGATAATTTATCTTTAAAAAAAAGAACAAAACAGGGGCCTGCAAACTGAAGATGATTGAGCAGCAAGCAAGTCAACATGGAGTTATACTTCAAGTGGAAAAACTCTACTAAGAGGGCCATCCATCAGAGAGTAAGAGGGTACGACATGAAACAGGAGTGGTTCATGACATTTATTTATGATGATACATGGGGAGGCTTCGGCGGGCCATAATATTCCATCTTCAAGAACATCCCAAACAAGTGGGCCCCTTTGTTAGTGTCTTGAACATTCCTTCCTGGATGGAGTGTAGTAAATTCAAACCAGGAAAAAGACCATCCAGGATTTACCAGGGCTAACCGTGGAACTGGAGCTTTCAGTGCCGCGGTTTGGGCCGCTGGATGCATTCCTGGTCTGGTGCCCCAACATACGTTTTCTCACTCTCGCTCTTTTGCGGCAAAATTATTGCCACAATAACACCCCTTACTAAGCTTTACAAACTGGGTGCCTACCATAAACCTTTAAGATCCTGGCCAGTGGAATTGCCTTGTTATGCTTAAATGCTCATCTGCTTCTGTTCTAATGGGTCTATCTGTTCATCCAACTGGTGAAAGAGGATTTCCAATATGCACACTGAACATCAAGTTAAGAGGACTAATTATTGTTCCTAAACCCCTAGGGCCGTGAGCATATAGAATAGGTCATCTGTGATCAAAGTTCGGTCCCAATCCAACCTGAGAAGGCAATGCAGATCGACTAGCTTGTCAAGCCCAAGACCTCATGAATAACTAAAATCAGTTAAGCTATCCAACACTCATGTGAAACAAACTGATATTTCTACTGGAATTTGCAGTAAGATTAACATTTCCAGTACAGGTGAACGGCCAGATTTACTTATAAGAATATTAAATTAATTTCTTCAGTAGTGAAGTGCAAAGAATTTGCGGACATTATATGAAAGATGGTTCATAACGTGTTTTAGGACACGATGGAACTCTGCAAGATGGTGTAACATTGTATCATCTGAAAATATGGCTAAGTTTACGCGTTACTCATTACGCGTAAATAAAACTTTCCATTTAGCACCAAGAGGCTATAAAGATGGCTTTAACCTCTGTGTGTATTTTTAACGCCTGCCAATGTTAACTCACCATTTCCACTCCGATAGCGATGCTGACACCGCCGGCTTTGTGAAAAGCCCACGGAAAGTTGAGCAGACCCGCACCCAGGGCGGACTTCAGCATAATAAACGAGGCTCCCGCGGAGCCGAGCCGCGGGCCGTCGGTGCACTCCGCCGGCTTGGCCAGCAAAACGATGCTCTCCCGTGCCAGCTCTTCCATGCTTGGTCAGGCTACAGTCGAGCTGTGGAGCGCTGAAAGAAAGAAATATCAAAAAGCAGGAACGTCAGTTGGCTTTGTTTCATTGACTCTTTCCTGACAGGTATAGGTAGGTGGGCGGGTGACTGGTTACTTAGTCGGTACAGGGGATGGCACATTTGTTTCCAAACCAATCAAAACTCCTTTCGTCTGTTATAATCTGCAGCTTTATAACATTCAAACCACATTGGACGTTCACAGTGAGTTAGGCCTCCAATAGGTGCATATACTTAAAGTTGTAAAAGATCATCATATCCCTCTCAATTAGCTGACACGTCTGACTGTGAAATCTTGGGGATTTCACAGCATCGCATTGACTGGTTTTTCATTCTAATCAGAATCTCAGTGTGGTGAGTCTGACTCCCAGGTGGTCCATATGCCGATCAGCATCACCTGCGCTGCTTAAAAGAGAACCATCGGCAAGGAGAAAAAATGGTACAATCGCATATATTCTTGATATAAAGGTTGTTTCACTATCGCGTATCTCAAACATAAAATTTCACACCAAACTAGTAACATAGTAGCAATGTACTGTGACTTACTGAAATAACTGAAGAAGTCCGCTGTGGCTGGTGATGCAGCACACTTACCAGGGAATAGGACAGTGATAGCAGAAATATTCCTGAGATGATTTGTTGCGTGATACACGTCACCATTTATAAAGCGTCTGTCCCAAAGCACATGATGTGCGTTTATATTTTTGAGAAGCTGGACATGACTGCATGCCTCCTTCCTTAATGGAGGATGGTGTATCAATGTCACTTATGGATATGTCAGGGCGAAATCTCCAGCTTTTGTCTAGACCCAAGGGCTGGTGGCAGAAGCTGTGAACAAAGCTGAGAACCTTCCAGGAAAGCAGGGCATATGACCTCATTTAGGTCAAGCTTTTCAAATCCATTTAACCACTGGTCGCAGGGTCAGTTCCCATGTCCTGCAGATAATTATCGCCCATAGGGGCTGTCATCCGAAAGAGCCCAGTGACATTTTCACAGGCAGCCGTCCCCCATTAAAAGTGGATCAGTGGGGTTTACAGGGGGCCTGGCCTCCAGCACCTTTAAGGGAATTAGTGCAATTCACAGCCTGGGGAGGTGGGGAAAAGTGGGAGGTTCAGAGATAGATCTTTTTGGGTGGTCAGGAATGATTACTCCAGTTCCAGTGTGGTGCAAATGAGCAAGGCCAAATAGGTCTGTAGTTTAATAGCCTCAAGAGTATTCTAACTGTAGCCTATCTCTTCTTCAGTCAGTCACTCTGCATTAATCTCCTGATTTTTCATTAATTTAAAAGGCCCATAACAACATGTAGCTTACATATGTTGCATCATTACATCAACTTTTAATTAGTCTTTTTCAGTTCAATTTTAAAATGCTCAATGCAAATAATTGAATTTTTGCTATTCAGGAATTGAGGTTGATGAAGAAGGAGAATAGACTCTAGTTGGTGTCATGGTATTAGATGTAGATACAGATCAGAAATAAAGAGATGTAGCCAAAACCTCAACCATAAGCAGTCTCAGCATTTTCACTTGTGTTCTGCTTGCAAACGTTGATCGAGGTATATGATTTCACAAAAGGCATCAGTACTGGACCTTGATTACAATTCGTAACTATAGGTAACAGGAGGGAGAGGAATGAGAGTTTGATTTGGGTCAAACCTCTTTTGCCAACCCAGCCACAGCACCTAGCCCCAGTAAACAAAAGAAAAAACAGCTCTGTGTCATCAAACCATCAGGGTTAAACTGCCTCACAACAACGTCATAAAAATGCCATTAGCCTGGAATGAAGGAGTGTGGGGGTCACTCTGTGGTTCTAATCCGCATTTCCCAATTCCCCTCCCCCCCACCTTGGTGAGAAACAACTTTCTTTAGCTCCATATAAAGTTTGGAAACAGTTCAGCAATGGCTGTTCTCAGAAAACAGCATAAGTCCCCTTCTTCCAACATATGCTTTAAAAAGATCCCAATTTTAGTGCCGCTCGAGGAAAAAGTCATTCCCCCATTACCAGCAGGAGAAATTGCAACACACTATAAAAAGATCACAATATTTGGAAAGTAGCATGCATTTATGAAAGAAAATACATTCCATCCATCTTGCAATCACATATCAAGCAGAAGGGTGCAGGGTATTAAAGAAAATGTAGATAAGTGAATATGGAAAACTGTCCTTCGATTTCATACATATGATAAGGAATGTGGATCTGAAGTGGTTAGGTAACTGTACAAGATGCTGAAACCCAGTCTGCAAGTGGAACGATAGAACATCCATCCATCTTCTAAACCGCTTATCCGTAAGGGTCGCGGGGAAGCTGGAGCCAATCCCAGCCGACCTTGGGCGAAAGGCACGGTACAATCTGGGCAGGTCACCAATCCACCGCAGGGCCAACACAGAGACAAACACCCATACATACTCACAGTCAGATCTATGGGCAATTTAGAGTATCCAGCTGACCTATCCTGTATGTCTTTGGAATGTGGGAGGAAACCGGAGTAGCCGGAGAAAACCCACGCAGGAACGGGGAGAACATGCAAACTCCACACAGAAAGGCCCTCTGGCTGTGAAGACCAAACCCAGAACCGTCTTGCTAGCGATAGAACAGTGTCAGCTAAAACTTGTGTACTGTCCCAAGTTCTCTTATAGCGCCCTCTACTGGCAGCAAAAGTATTTATACCATTGATCAGTCAGCTGCTGGTCCGCTTTGAAGCAGCTTTCACCTTCACTGAGCTGAATCTCAGCTCTGTCTCATGATCATTGCATTGGCTTACATGATAACTATGAGTAAGGTCAACACGTGATTCAAAACAGTCTGGGTGCCACTTCAAAGGCTTCCTACGAAAGTAATCATGATGATTATAATGCATGATTTTTTAAATTTCTTAATAATTAATCAATGCTTGTCCATCCTATGTAATACATTCTCCTTTAACAAAGTGCAGCTCCTAGACTTGTTTATGTTAGATCACTTGCTCCCAAACTCTACTATCTCACGGCTCACCCACACGAGGACGAAGGCCATTGTGGCCCGCCAAAAAAAAAAATTAAAACTAGCCCGTTACTACTTGATACTTTGTGGCCCCACGTAGTACCTGGGCTCACAGGTTGAGAACCACTGTATGAGACAAATTACCTGTCATTGCAAAAGAGCGATGGAGCAGTAATCTGTATGCTTCTTTAAGAAAGTGCTTTTCCACTTCAGGCTGAATGTTATCTAGTTAAACTTAATATTCAGGTCCTTCTTACAGAAACATGTTGAAAAGATTTATGAATGTGAGTTTTGCTGCAGCACAACAAATTCTCTGACATGATTTAATATTTAAATCACACTAACGGCTGTCTTGTGTAGGCTTTGAGGAGAAAGACTTGAGTAAGTGTTATCCAGTGGATTTTTTAACCATCTGTACCCAGGATACAAAGGGACTTTGATAAAGCAGTAACAGCAAATATAACTCTACTTTTGTCATCAAAACTTCTGAGACACGTTTATAAAAAAAAAGTGTGAGCTAAGAGATGAATTATGGAGTGAACTGGGTGAGATACTTAATGGTACCCAGAGAAGTGAATTTATCACGTGTATCTAGGCAACAGTGAGCAGAGCAAATGTTTTCTGTATTTCATCCGACGCTAAATGAACTTGAGTGAGTACTGAGTGCAATTAACCTAGTTACTTTCCTCTGTCAGAAATGACATTGCTGTTATTATAAAACAAGAATAATCTTACATAGTAAAGTATAATGCTGACTTCATAGTGTCCATGCAGAACTTTGAATTTCTATAAAGGCAAATAACATACAGAAAAATGAAGGGAGCAACCAAGTCACAGAGCACACTACGTCAACAACTCCTCCAATTACTGACCGCTCCTGCCACGGACTCCCCCATGAAGTTCTTTAATGTTTTGTGCTGATCCACCAGGACTTCATGGTCTGACTGTAAATACCTTTTGGTAGAACACATGCTGTGTATCTCTTAATCCAATGCTAATCTGTTCTTAGTTGCTGGTCCCCCCGTTGGACACTCAGCTTAGCTGTACGTACACCTTAGGTAGCTGCTTAAAAGCTGTATGTTACTTTGGACAAATGCATCCGTTAAATGAATAAAATGTAATGTAAATATGCAGCTCTAGAACACTAACACAGATGAAGCAGAGTCTGGGTGAGGACGAAGCCTGTTTTCCCATGACATTTCAACATAAAGACGTGACACAGAGAAAACACACACAGATTTTAAACATTTAATTTTGATTCACACTCATAACTTTCTGTACACAAATGACACTTTGAGGTATTGAATAAAATATACAAAACTAAATGGGGTATATAAAAAATGTATATAAAGTTACAGTAATATTTTGTCGTATATTTCCATATCTTTGAAAGTTCGTACGCAGTAATCCTTCACCAAGGCATGATCCTCATCCATCCAGGAATTCAGACGGAGTTAGATGGCGTTTTAAAAAAAAAAAAAAAAAGTCTGCACAGAGAACCACCAATGATTGGCTACAGCAGATCCTGCTTCTTCGCCAGCGAGGCGGTCACGCCCAGAGCTCCGCCCTGCAGGAACCTCACAAAGCTGTCACCGGCGAGGGGCCCCAGGGCGTACAGACCACGCTGCCGAGTACATTCGTATGAGAATGGGTCCGTATCGATGGGGTTTCGCTTGGCACTGATGGGCTGACTGGGATCGAGGGCGAGGCCACGCCTACCATCGGGAAGGAAAGACAAGTTGGGGTTGGAGCCGATTAGAATGAGCGCCATGGAGATGCTGAAGACCCGGGTCTTGGCGGTGCTGCACTCCTCCAGCGTGGCCTTGCCCTCATGGAAGCGAAGCACGCGGTGGTTGGGCAGGCTGGTGTAGCCCTGGTAGGGCCCACCTGAGGTAAGGCACTGCTGATTCATCATGTCGTGCACCTTGTGGTACTCTGGGAACATGAGGGGGGGCAGCTGGTTAAACACGAGGGCGGAGTCTTGCACAGCACAGCGGAAGGCGTGGAGAATGGGCACGCCGCTGCGGTGGGCCAACAGCACAGCGTCAGCTGCCGTCAGCCCCGCCCCCACCACCAGCAGCGGCTCGGACCCGGGGCCGAGCCTGCGCTCCCGCAGCTCCCTCTCCAGGTCACCGATGGTGTGTAAGACCATGGGCAATTCCTCTCCCTCCACGCCCAGTCGGCTCGGGCAGTCATAAGCGCCTGTGGCCAACACCACATTGCGGGCGTAGAGGCAGAAAGGCTTCTGCTTGCCGTTCTCCATCTCCCATATGCCCTGGACCTCGAACAGCGTGCCTGAGAGACTGGAAGACTCATCGTTCCAAGCATCGTCCAGAGAAAGCTGCTTCACGGAGGTCACCAGCCTGCCACTGGAGAAGTTGTCCTTCAGGGACTTGGCCTGCACATAGTGTTGGTAATATTGGGCTATGTCCCTGGTGGTTGCACGGTTGTTCCTCAACTGCCTGGCAAAAAATAAATAAATAAATAAATAAATAAATAAATCACAATAAAAACTCCAGCATATTTTCTGACTGGCCGCACACGTCAAAAAAAATTTTTCCAAAACACAAATAGCAGGTGATGACCGTTTTCCACTTGCTAACTGTGTCAGTTGCATCAAATGCTGTCAGCAGCTGCTAATCCATGTAGTATGAGTATACAGGATGTACACAACTTACAGCATAAAGATTCAAACCAGAGACCTCAGAGTGTGTGTCCTGTCAATCGGATGCATGTGCCTGAAATTATGAACGGCACTAAGGAATCACAGGGTCTCAGAATAGCACCCTAGCAGGCCCTCAAGGACAGGGACCTATCCAGCCTAATCTCCCTCGCCCACCTTCCCCTCCTCTTCATCCAGTCTCTGAACGGGAGTTCTGGCAGCTCCATCCACTCCCCTGGGCTGAGGGTCACCATGGAGGGCTCCATTCGCTGTGGTGGTGTGGGAGAGGAGGAGGGGTACATAGAGAGAGAGCTGTTTTAACTCCTCAGTTTAGCTACAATTAATGCAGTATCACATCAGTAAAATATCAGCTTGTGCGCTATTGCCACAGCATTCTGCAATTAGAGCATAAATATCCATATTTAAATCAGGCAAATGTAAACCTTCAGGAAAATCATCACTGATTACTACGTGCATTTGGAGCTGTTCAATAAGCGTTTACACAGTATTATGAGATAAGGAAACCATTCAGATGGACTCTAGAGGGTGGAAAAAGGTGGGTGTTCAAGAAAACATGACTGTATAGTTAATGCAGCATTTAACACAATGACGTGAAATAAGAGGACGGCTGAAGGGAAGAACGTCTGGGGCTGAACTGCGAATCGGTGTGTGGATGATCTCTTTCACAGAAGCCTTCGTCTGTCTTGTGGTGTCTTCCTCTGTACTTTAAGCCTGCCGATCCCTCTCTTTATGTCAATGCACCATGTAACCAATAACGTAATTTTAAAAAATGACTGCTTTATTTAAAACTATCATAACTGTTACCAAGGAGAAATGAGACGTTGGGTTTCAGAAAATAACCTATAACGGTAATGATAATAAAATGAGGCTTCAAAAAACCATGCTGGGTGGAGGCATTCTAAACTAATCATACTATAACTCGGAATATTCAAACCTACCACAGGTTTTGAAGCCTCATTTGTCCCATCAGTAGCAAACAGCGTCCTTGGTTTAATGCCGTATGAACATGCATCTGAGGTTATATTACTAATTGGAATATCATTTCATGTCAGGTATAGACAAGTAATACATACGTTTACTTTTCCATGGAAGGTGCATTAATAAACTAGCATTTATGTTTAATAAGGCTCCCTTCTTCGAGGCACAACAACAAGCAGTTACAAGTCTGATAATTTCCTTTAAAATATGAATGGAAGTTCTACTGCAGGGTGAGGTAGGAGAACACTTTTTAAAACAGGATCTGTAAAATGTCAAATAGTGACAGTGAAATGCAAAAGTGCTCTGACTGGTTATGCGCAGGCGTATTTTTTTTTTTACTTCTTTCGGCAACGCTCGGGGTGAACATAACCGTGTTAATCTTGGAAGAGAGAATTTACAATAGGTGGATCCACATTAAATTATTTGAAATAACTTGGCTGGATAACCAAGACTTTGTTGCCTCCCTGTGCATGAGTTCATAATAATCAAAAAGCATTTCCATAACAGAAACCATCAAGCTAAACACATGAAAGAAAACCAGACGTCTCGAAAGAGAAAACTAAAACGTTTCGCTTTTTAATCAAATTGTTAAACGTTCTAGTAAATCTTGTCCAAACCAGCAAAAAATTTCTCAGAAAAGGCATCTTAAATGGCATCCAGTGGACCATTTGGCCAGCAAGGGCACTTCCTCCACAGCAGCTGAACTAAAACACTGATGTCAGCCAAAAGTAAAATGGCCTGGGTATTGGAACTGTTTTACAGGAACACAGCCCCACACGTGTGCCAGGCCTCATGTCAAAGGTTGACCTGCTCATCCAAACAGAGTAGGAGCTGGGTTCTATCATGCAGGTCCAGCAGTTCTCACCTGCCAAGCTCCTCCTACTGGGCCTTTGCCCAGGACCAGATGGGGGATATGTCGCTCAGGCTCACGGCGCCAGTGAAGCAGTGACTCCATGGACCCCCCCAGGTCCCTGTCGGGATGGAGCAGGGCATCCAGCAGCAGGCCAAGTGGGCTGTGGGAGCGTCCCTCCAGACCCTCAGAGAGGTACTCTAGGTCCTGCAGAAAGACCAGGCAAGGAGGGGTCAGTGGCCCGCGAACGCCGTGAAGTTCTCAGCATGGTGCTGAGGGTCTGGACCAGCCCTGGATCCTGCACCACATACACCTGCTGTGACTTTGCATACAGAATGAGAACGTTGGAAAAACCTGCTCTACATCAAGTAATTGAACGTAAAATAACGCTAACGTGCAGGCAAATATAATGAAACTATTAGCCGGCCTCGTTAACATGGAAAAAAATGCACACAAGCACCCTAACTGCATTTCACGGTACACTGATCTCCTAACTGCGGAACAGGAGCACCATCCTGCATATAAAGGACCATGCCAACTTTGAATCAGTAATGCAGGACATGCAGTAGGACTGCATACGTACCAGACTGGGAGCTGCTACATTAAACACTGAAAAGCACTAACTTTAAAAGATGAGCCAGCATGATTATCTGGTGCAAAATATAACCGATGGAACAACAGAACAATTTCCACAACGGTGTCAAACTGTGCAGCTTGCGCGGTGAGAAGCTGAGCATTTACGCGCACCTTTACTGAAACGTAGGCATTATATCTCAGTCAGAAGGCTCGTGCTACCTGCTCCAGCAGGGACTCCTCTGCGATCTCCTGGAGCTTGCAGTGCAGAATGGGACTGGGATGAGAGACTCCCGCCTTCACGTAGGGCCTGTGGCCAGACAGCAAGTAGGACAGGCAGATACCGGAGGGGCCATTTCCTGTACGTCACACACCATTAACACGGAGACTGAATACTCAAACACGTACGATGCCAATTCACTAAATAAATATCATCAGTGCCTTCAGTTTTGCACTGTAAAACTAGTTTATTTTTTTAACTTTAACCTCACTTTTGGAATGCAACCATTTCACTGTGTTATCGCATGCAATTGACATGTGATCGACATGTGATTATATGTACATATGTATACGCAAAAATGTGCGTATATCTCATCGTCATGTCATCGTCTTCCTTCCTCTTCTTCCGGTGGGTGTTCCACGTTTATATATATCTACTAGCTGTGGTACCTGGCATCACTTGGGATGTTATTCGAGGGTGACCCCCACTTAATAAGGGTACCCAGGGGGTCAAAGGTTTGGGTCAGGACATCTATGGTCTTCCCCCAGCCAAATGGGACATCTGTGCAACATTTGAAGCAGATTGTCTGGTATACAAATCCACACCATTGGACCAAACGGCCACACAGTCCTTGAGCTTTATATATGTATGATCACATAATAAAATGAATTGCGTTCGCAAAAACACACTAAAGCATTGGAATGCCTGGCTGAGGTGAGGTCAACATGTTTAATCATTGCTGGACAAGTTCATGTATAGGTTCACTCTGACCCATTTTCCCATGCTCAGATCTTCTACACTTCTGTCGATCATTTACCACAGCCGGCTGGAACTTTGGCCATTAAATTAGACCGGACCAGCTGACCTTCGGCATCCTCGGGCAGAAATAAAAGACCATCACTAAAGAAAGGAGCGTTTAGACAGAGGTCGTCCTTATTTAAATTCTCACCACCTGATCACCTGAATTTGCTCCTTTCTTTCTTTAGTCTCATTGCTTAACTGATATTTGCCGGCAGATGTGAGATATGGGTTAGTAGTACAATATGCTGGTGGCACTTACCTATGATTACCACTGGAAGTGGGTCAAGGGGGTGGAGTCCCAAGGTACCCTGCCGACCCGAACCCAGGGCAGCATCTTCTGCATTCTAT
Organism: Gymnarchus niloticus; assembly: GCA_009936485.2. Taxonomy (NCBI): domain Eukaryota; kingdom Metazoa; phylum Chordata; class Actinopteri; order Osteoglossiformes; family Gymnarchidae; genus Gymnarchus; species Gymnarchus niloticus. Next base: position 17,342,113 of record JAACJT020000016.1, on the reverse strand, counting down.
GGGACAGAAGTTTAAATGATTCTCTGTATTCTTTATAAAAATCTTTTTTCAAATAAAAAAAAAAAGAAATAGCCATACACGTTTTTGGTGCCATTGTGTTTAAGTCACTGTATCATAAACCAATGATTAGGCCCTGTATAAATAAATTCAGCCAATTTTAGTATAAAAAAAGCTTAAGCCCAAGCTTAATGCAGGAGTATTTTTGGTTTAAACAATTCAAATATCAGAAAAGAGCGATAAAACACCCATAAAAGGATCTCCAAAGGCCCATTTAAAAGGTCAGGGGCTCAGCTTCCTTCCCCCTGATATTTAAACTTATCTTAACTGATATTTCAACTGCACTTATCTGAGGCAGTCACACTGCCAATAAAGTTAACAATGTGCTAAAGTACATCAAACACCCAGCTGGCTGGCGGTCAAGTGCCTGTTCATTTACTGTATACACACACCGCCTCCGTTAATAGTAACCAGGTGCATTTCACAAAACTATCGTCACCTCTAAAGTGGACAAGGAAAAGGGGAGACAGGCTCAGGAGCAGCCCAGATATACAAACAGGACAGGTGAGCTTACCTGTTGCTGGTTATACATGCTTCCCAAGTAGCTCAGCAAACTGTCAACAACAAGGCAAGTTCTTATCACAGCATAACGAGAGAGGCTTCACCTGTTTGAGAGGCACTCAGCCCGATGCTGTGTTTAAATGAACAGTGACATTATTACGGAATGAAGCCGCAGTAAGCCTGCCTAGTTTGGAGGGTGGAGCTAAACAAAAAAAAAAAAACCGCTGAGCTCCCGTGATTCAGCAACATTATAACAAGACTTCGTATTCCACTAAGAAGATTCAAAAAAGATGTAAAACAGATCTAACAACAGATGTAAAAAAACTTTTTCCATTCAAGTCTTTAAAGTTATCAATGTGTTTTTAAACTCTAACACATGCAAAGTCTTGCCTATCATTCTCGGTTCCCCTGTTGATTAACACTTTTGCAGAAAGTAATAGTTTTGCTTTCAAAAAGTCTTATCAAAAGCATCTTTTTTTTTCTTTCTGTGTTGAAAAACTTCCACACGTCATAACACTTATCATATCTGTAAGAAATCAGTTGTCTTCATGACAGGTTTGGGTGTGTTTTAAGCCCTGAGGAATATGTATATATTGTGTCTCATAGAAAATGTTAAATCCAAAAATCCAAAGGAAAGTAGATTAACTCCCCATCCATCACGTCTCACCCGTCAAAACAGAAGTTATGCTAAATGTTAATGTTAAATTTAGTGGATGCACACTAAAGCCAAGCACATTGGTTAGGAATCTTGGTGTTTTAGTTGACCCAGACCTGTCCTTAAATGCTCACGTCAGCAATATCACGAAAACAGCTTTTTCCATCTAAGGAATATAACCAAGGTTCGGAAAATGCTGTCCTTCGATGATGCTGAGAAATGAACTCGTGCTTTTATCAGCTCTAGATTGGACTACTGCAATGCTCTGTTTTCTGGATGTAACTCAGGATTGTTACATAGACTCC
>JAACJT020000016.1:17324842-17338931 GCA_009936485.2 Gymnarchus niloticus | reverse complement strand
TGTGGGCCCGGGACTATGTAAAGCGCTTTGTGACCGTGCTTCGTGTTAAAAGCCCTATATAAATAAAATTGAATTGAATTGAACCGTCATGGCAAAACGTTTTATTATAATATCACAAGTGCTATGTTTAATGATTAGAATTTAGATTACTGTGCAAAGTTTTACTCATATATTATGCAACTCCAACAACTGAGGAATTTTTATTTCAAAGTTTTCTAAAGTTTTTTTTAATATTTTATTAATCTATTTAGAAACCACTGAAAAATGAATTTAAAATTTCGATAATAAAAGGCTATATTAATTATCAGATGTCCGTGATTGTCTTCAAAGGCCAAACTGACTCCAAAATGTGAGAGTTCACCTCAGCTGTATTACCTGTGTTTTTGTGATTCGTCCTTTGTTGTTTTGGTGTGGGTGTCCACCGGGTAAAGTTCTGCTACTCTGGTATACCGTATGTGTCTATCCCCAGCCTGTGTGTTAAGACACTACATTTGGTGTCAGAAGTGGGATGTGGGGATGAGGTGTCTGGTGCAGCACGAGATCAACACCGGAGACTCCGTGTCTATTTGAGAGCACCCTCGTCCTTAGATTCAGGCATGGGCTCGTCCTGGTTCTCCTCATTGGACCTCCGCAGCAGTTATTGCCAAGTGTTCTTGGCACCCAAGTCCAGACTTAAGACAGCTTGTTGCACCAACAGGGGGTTGCGGCAAATTTGGGTGCTCTGCTTTGGGCTTTGTAATGCACCAGTGACTTTTGAACACCAAATGGACAGAGTGCAACTGGGTTTTCCCCACAGTGAATGTCTGGTTGACTTCAGTGACATTCTGGCACATGGCAGCTCTTTCCAGGCTGCTTTGGGTGCTGAGTAGGGCGGCTGTAGCTGGTTAAAAGCTACACCCAGGGAAGTGTTGTTTTATGAGGAGGGAACTCAGAGCGGTGCAGTTGGCCATCCTCATCAGCAAACATCAGTGAAACTGGGACAAGCATCGGCTGATGGTATGCTGTTCGGCTGTGCACTCTTGCCCTTCTCCTGTTGGGCAGGGAGCTCCCCACTTCTGGGTACTACCAGTTCCCCCTGCAGTGCCACAATATATAGCTTTTTATCGGGGAAAAGGGGTTTGGCCAATCGTTATTAACCAGTACAACCTGTAATTACCCGTTGGAGAATAATCACGTTTCAAACTAGCTGATAAAACACTGATAGAGTTTTGTATCATTTAACAATTTACTACCCGCTATCGCAACTGACACTTGTGACATTGCCAAACGTCAACTAGTATGACTTGATTGACTATGTTGTTTACACGTATATTATCCTTGTATGTGGTGCAGTTAGCTTTTTGGTAACTTTATGGTTATATGCACATTTTAACAAGTGAGTCTTCAAAATTTTTGAAAGAAATTAACATCACAGAGGGACATCACTAGGCCTGTTTTAGGAGGGCTTCAGTCCCCTAAAATGTTCTTTAGCCCTCCTAAGTAAATATGCATTTGAGCTTGTGACCAGCCCCCCACGTGATACCCTTGACATCACATATCCCTCACTGGTGGAACCAGGCAACTTCCAGCATTGTTTACTTAGGCCATGATTGTAGATCATAACTTCCGGCACATTTCTGGCTGTTTTTCTGATAACAAAGTCCCAAGCTGTTGACAATCAACTGTAAAGACTGCAACGAATATACAAAGTTTGTCATTAATCACACACACACACAGAGTTGGCATTGTGCTTCAAAATATGTAAATACCCTGCTTAGTTTTTAACAGACTCTTGTTTATTGTAAATTATTCCATTAAATCATAAAAGTACTCTAAGCCTTATACAGCAAACCGTCGATTATCTCAACCGTCACTGCCGCTGTGAAAAAAATATCATAATATCTACTTTTTCTGTACTGGCTGATATGCTGAAGCATTCGTTTTAGATTGTTTATTTGAAGGTAAATGCAGTAGAGAATAGAAATAATCTTCACCTCATCACCAAGAGATTGAAGCAGCAATTCAAAGAGTAAACAATAAGCCATACAATCACAACTTTACTGCATATCTTATGGAAAGGAAACGGTTTAACTAAGTAAAAATAAATTGTCTTTCAATTCTATTTCATTGTTTACTTCTAGTTAGTGCATATATAAGATACAATACAGTTTGAGAGATTACCTAAGTAGAATGTCCTAGAGTTTTTGTTACACAGGTGTGCATTCTTGTAACGAAGGTCCATTCTTTCGTATTATTGGTATTACTGCAATTTCAAGTAATACATGTAATCTTGATCGATAAATTGTATGGCTGTGGGTTTAATTATAAACCTGTCTCAGGAAAGAGTATGGATTATTAAGGATTTCTTTATTACAAAAGAGAGAATCCGGAAGCCCTTCCCATATCAGAATAGACCATGCAGGGGAAAATGTCCACATTTGGGAAGATCGGAATGTCAGGAGAGGTGAAAATTGAGTTTTTAAGGAAACTATTAATATAGAATTTTAGAAAGTTTCTAAAAAAATTCCGCAGCATCAGGTGACGTGTCTTGTCAAGCGAACCAGGGATGTATGTATCCCTCCACTTCCTGTCACACTGAAGCTCAAGGTTCTACCCATAAGGCTGTAACAAGCCCCCTCCCCCAAGAGATATCCCACGAAGGATACTGACAACAATGAGGACCATACTGAGGGTGCACAAGGAGGCACAGAGCAGGTCCACCCAACACTGGTCCTGGAATGGCTTGGTCTTCAGTAGCTGTAAACAATACCATGGTGAAGACAGAAGAGGTCTCACTTATTACGTTACCATTTGATAACCTGTACATGTATGTCTTCAGGGGGGCATGTTTCAGTTATTATTCTCTAATCATATGATCATGTCATGGGGGGGGCAGTCCAGGTTCTTACAACACCATCTGCTGGTGGTAGTGTGTCAGCACATCTCACTAATGACAGTTAATAGGGAACCCCGTTGTGTTAGAGCATCAAAATACCCATGTAACAGTGTAAGGAATCCGATTTACCTACGGAGTCAGAAAGCAGGAGCAGACTCGGGATACCAGGGCTGTTTCTCAGTAGCTCCAACAGGGGGACAGGCAGTACATCCCCCTGGAGCAAGAAGAGGAAATCCCATCACCCATCCACACACTTTGCCTGTGGGCCCCTCTACCTTTACCGCTGAACAGCTTTGCAGGTGAAGTAATTTACAGAGGGTAGAAAAAACTGCTTCTGCCTAAAGGCACACATCATCAGAATCACACAACACATACACACAGGTTTCGTAAATACAGCCCAACGCATACCTTATTCAGACAGGTACATATATCATAATATAGACCATATTGCATCAGTTATAGTGTACCTTATTCAGACTGGTACAAACACCATAACACATACATTGTTTAGACAGACACATCCCATCACACATACCTAATTGCTAAGGTATGTATACCACACTTACTTTAATTGGACAGTGACATTTTCCAGGACTCCCACACATTCTGTACAGAGAAACTAAAGGAGTTCCATTTTGGTTTTGGGATGGCTGTGTTTAAAAAAACCTGGCACATGGTACATCCGATAAAGCTACACAATGTCAGTATTTTTTGGTCATTGTGCAGCTTTCTAATCAGAGACGACTTTTGCTGCTGTTATGGAGGCATGGCTGAGCAGAGTGAAGCGTTGAACATATGAACGCAGGAATGAGAGGTGCATGCAACCAACCGTTAAAAATGAAGTGACCTTCATTCCAGGTTTGTTTCATGATTTGTGCCTGGAGACAAGCCAGAATAATGAGCCAAGGCGATGGACAAATATCTGAAATTCTCTGGTATTTACCCATTTGTTAAGTACTATACTGTAGCTGTTCTGCACGAAGGTGCCTAGCACAGTGCTAATTATAAACAATACGGAGGAAATGGTCACTGCTTACTTTCATAAGGGATCAGGTAATATAGAGGGCGTGACTCACTGGCAGCCGTGTAACGTGAGGGTTATTGGCTGTCAGGAAGCCTTGCTGTACTACCTTTAAGGCACAGAACCCAAATCAGTCCACTGATGCAGTCATCTATATGGAAGGGTAAAAACGAGGTAGAATACCAGATCAACGGCTACATGCAGTGGGTAGGTGTTTTCTGCACAATGCTAACTGAGTGACTAAAAGTATCTATGTACACACTTAAAGCAATATTCTATATTTCAGGGCCTCACATGGTTGGCTATGCTCTTGCGATTATGTGTAAGGCAGAGAAAAATCCTTGGAGATTAAATTTTGAACATTTGCAGGATATTATAATAATGTGCAACAATAGCAGAGAGAAGTGCTGGATTCACGCAAATGCAAGGGCAGGAACATAAAAGCCAGACTCAAGGTGAGCTTCGTAAGAGTATATTTGAAAAGGTGGGGGCCTTCCAACCCTACACCTCTTGTAATGGCGGAAACCATGATGCATATTTACAGTGTCAAGGCAAAAGGTTGGTTTTCATAAAAACAGATGAACAGATTAAATAACCGTGACATACAAAAAAAAAGTGAAAATTATTTCCCAAAATGTGCTCCGAAAGCACAGCGTTTAGTCCATCTTGAACCATCAAGCTCCTCTTATTTAGAAAGAGTCCTGCGAAGAGGAGACTCAGTAAACATTTAGTAATAAAAATTATACAAAAGAATCACGATTCAAGCCAAGTCCTATTTGGTCAATGGAATGAAGAGTTCTCTCCTCATGGATCACACTCCGTTGACAGGAGCAGTTCATCTCCTAATGAACTCCAGTGACATTCTCACACTCCTCATTCTGCCCCCTTATGGTGATGTTAACAGGCATCAGGGTGGAATCCAGTAGCAGCCCACCTTCCCATTCCAAGCTGGGGGGGTTGGGGGCTTCAGACGCTGGGAGTCCTGCCTGTGTGTGGTTGCTGTTGCAGCTGCTGCAGGAAGAGAGGCCGCTTCACCCGAGGCTTCCTCCTCTTGGGCTTGTTCTTGGCTTTGGTGAGCTGGACCACGAAGAAAGCCAATACGACCATAGCACCCAGAAAAGCAAAGACGGGGATGGTCTGTCCTACATCCTGGTTGTAGCGGCCCGGCATTATACCTGTGTGATAGAGAAAGAGCCATTCAGGAGATTCAACTGCTGAAACAAAAACTCATGTCTGAAGATGCCAAAACTGAGAGCTTCAGCAGAAGTGAGAGACAAGGTTCACTAAAAAAAAAAAAAAATCACCTCCAGGAATGTCCCAGGCACCACTCTCTCCAGGGGAGAGGGGCCGAACCTGAGGTCGATATGGCCGAATGTTGGGCAGCACCACCTTATCCATGTCCACAGACAGCAGCTTCTGATGCTTCCACAGATTACTGCTTACAGAGGGAGACCAGATGTCGTTAGCCCCTCACATCTCACGTTTACTTACTAGCAGAGAAGCCATCTGCTGTGACCTGGTCTTAGAGGGACCATCTGCATCTTGCTGAAGGCCATACTGCACAAACACAGATACACAGAGACAGCAATTACTCTAGCTCTGAAGGAGCAGTCACCTGGGTGCTGTCTCGTTGAGAGGCTGGGGTTTGGCCCAAGACAGGTGGGGACAGGCTGGCAGAGGACGAGGTTTAGCGTGTCCCAGGTGAGACTCCAACACCTTCGAATACCGATAAAGGTGATTGCCTGTAGGAGAGGGGCAGGGGTGGTGTTTAAAGGTCTGGAGTCCACAAAGGCGGGTGAGCAGTACCATTGACATACCATCCAGCCTCTCAGGCAGAGGATGATCGGACACTAATGGAGGGACCACCCGGCTCTCAGAGTGGGTCAGGCTGGCGGGGGTCATACTGTAGGAGGTGAACTGCAGGAGAGCATCCAGGAGCCAGAAGCAGTCTTAGCGGAGAAAAAGTGAGAGAATGAGAACCAAAGTTAGATGTGCACACTAAAACTAGAGGTAGATTTGTTATTTTTTTAAACATACCTTTAACATTTATTTTACATTAACTCCCCTTATGTAGCTCATTACAATTTAAAGCCCAAACCCAGAGTGATGCATTCCTCTACCTTTCTGCCTGTGACTGTCATCTATGCAGTTGGAATCACCATACAGAGCTATCCGTCCCCCCCCTTCAGAGGGAGTTTGGTATAACCCCAATATAGGAACATTGTCAACTACGGCAGTCTCCTGCTTCAACACCTCCAATCCTGTAAAGATGAAAGAGAGCTCAGGTTACCGTGGCAACACTAGCCAAGAACAGCTGATGAGTATACAGTCACAGAGAAGCAGCAGGCTCCAGCACCTTGATCCTTCAGGGTCTTGGCCATGACAATTCCATCCTGGGGAAAACGGGCGATGCTGCAGCCAGAAGCGTAGTACACTAAGAGGGAGGAGGATGCATGTTCAGGTACTCATTTACAATGCAGAGTCAACATAACATAACCAATGGTCTGAATTTTCAACCTCTTTAAATTGGGACCCCCCTGAAAATGAAAACAGACTGGAGCTTGGGACCCCTACCATTGAAGCATAACCACATAATTAATGACGATTTCATGATTCTTCCTTTGAATATATATTTTGTGTTGACCAAGGCATTGTTTACATTTTCATTACACTTTGGAAACCCCTGCCCATTTAGACATTACATGCTTCTACAATGCAGGACCAGAGCTCCACCGGGAAATGTATATGTCAAGGAGAAAGTTGGTGCTGAAATTCTCCAATAGATCTTTGGTCCTAACCCTGAGATTTGCCATATTTGTGTCACAGTAATGTTCAGTGATAACTTACTCTCATGGTCAGCCATGGTAAAGTCCCCCTCATACAGCCCGTCACTGAAGGCCATCCCCCATACGGATATCAAGTCATTCAGAGCTGGCACATTAGCGCCCCCTGTGTCTGGCATCCACCACTGCCTGCAAGTCAGAACCCAGAGTGAGCTGTCAAATTCCAAATCTTCTGCAAAATGGCGACCAGAACCACCAGCTGCGGCCTACCTGGTGTTCTCATCGTAGAACTTCACCTTCCTCATGACGGAGGTGTTGTACCAGTCGCTGAAGATGATGAGCGACAGCCCATTATCAATGTCCCGCCGAAGCTTAGTGATCTCCTCAGGGAAGTACTCCTCCTCACTGTCCACCAGCAGCAGAGTACCTGTAAACACACACTGGATGAAAACACCTATGACCTCTCCAACTATCTGCCCGGAGCTGGCTGAAGTCTGTGGGGCATGTGAAAGTGAACACAGGTGATATTAGATAATGGAACACGCATGTCACTTTCGGAACTTTCTGCCTATTTATCATCTTGTCAAATCAAACCCTGATCTGAGTACAAATGAAATTTTCACAGTCCACATACTACCGGTGGACATTCACAGAATTCCCGTGTTAAACTAAACCAAGACAGTACATTCGAAACGGATACAACTATGTATAGGCACCAAATAAACGTTAAATACCGATGTGATGGAGAACAGCCTGAGTAAGGTGACATCTTACCATACTGACTCGCATCAAAGCAGGTGAGTGGTGCACCCAGCACCTCGACAAAATACCCATTGCTCCTCAGGTGCTGGTACATGTCTCTGAAGTTGGTGTGGATGTGGTCTCCATTCCTTGAAGAAGGCACATAACATTGAGCATCCAAACAAAAAATCTGACTGAGGTTTTGCAGTCCTGTGTAGTGAATCGGATGCCCCCTGCTGGTGGCTAAATGATAATACAGATCATTGGAAGCATTGGTTTATTCAAGCTTCACTTTACACTGGTATAAAAGGATCAGGGAAATTTTTAAACTGCTATACAATTCAGACACTAAAAGGAAACAGGGCAGAGAAGACCCCAGAGGTCTCCGTCTCCTTCAGCCCCTACGTGACTCACCAGTCCAGCGGGTCATTCTTCATGCGGAGGTTGTCCCGTGGGAAGTATCCCGGTGGGTAACGCAGGTTGTGGTATTGGTCCCACAGTACCCTCTTGCTCCGTAGAGGAGTCGGCACGATTTTCACCTTCACGGGCAGCTTCACGGTGGATGTCAGTTCTCCGCCAACATTTGACTAGCAAGACAAAGACCATAGTGATCACAAAGGTGCTCTTTGACTCTGAACATTGCAGGAGGTTATCTGACCACATTCAAAGCTTGACATTTTGCAGATTTCCCCTAATGTGATGGGTTTAATATGTAGTCACAAAACAAACACTGATGTAATTCTGAATGTCTACATTCTTCATATGCATTGGTGTTGTTTGGGGTCAACTCAACCTCAAGTTCAGTTAAACCAAATGTCAAACTGACTGTTTTCACACTTCTCCTTGCTTATTTATTACTAGTTCTTGTTTATTTTTCCTGTGTTGGTCAAAATGTGAAAAATGTAAATGCACAACAAAATAAAAAATGACTGCCACTTTCAAAGCTGTTGCTCCAAAGAGGATTACTTGCATTGGGGGCATTTATTAAATTTTCCAGGAGGTAGTCCGACAAGCCACAGGACTCACCGTGTTTTCTGCGGGCGATGCCACCGTCACCATCACATGACCCTGAGCAATGCCTTCCCATGATGCCGCTTTCTTTGCCACGGAGACGGAGACGGCAAGGTATCCTGCCCAGGGCCAGAGCACCGGGGAGTAGGAAACTGCCACGTCAATGTGGTCACCATTCTGTGGCAGGTATGGCTGCCAGACAGGCTGGGGGGCAGAAGAACCCAGTGAGGAGGCAAATGGGGCAACTCTGAGAAACATCGATTTTCCGCTCTGATGTTTTGAGTTCACATGTGATTCTCAAGGCCTGAAATGTTCTTAGGTGAAACCAAAAATTTTTAAACTCACCTTGTCGACAATTCGGCCAGTGACACCCATGCCATTAAGGATGGTGACATTAACGATGGTAGGCATGCCGCCATAGTAGATGGGCTGGGAGCAGTAGGGCCACATGTATGGACACTCTGTCAGGTCAATGTAACTGGGACTCAAGCTGGAAGAGGAAATGCAGGAGACTCAGGACACTGAAGAGATGCACCATGGAGGCCCTTTGAGATGTTGAGAGAGAGAGCGCAGCCAACCTGGCCTGCGGATGGTAGCTGTTGAGGATCTGGTAGGCTCGGAGGAGGTCCAGTTTGCCATGGCCCTGTTCGAACATGTTGACCCCGGGGAGCCGGCGAGCTGAGGCAATGAGGGCCTGCTTCATGCTGGCGGGGTTCACCAGCTCCCGATTGGGTACAGTACTTCAGGGGGGAAGCGGGAATTCAGGCAGGGTCTCACATCTCATTATGATCTTCACAGCATCTCCAGCAAGTGAATCACAGAACCCAAGTCTGGAAACTGATTATGAGGCATACTGGAAACATTAAAATCAGACAAAAACCCCACACAGGCAAGTTACGTCGAACTTCCAAATCAGCACACCGCTCCAACCAAAAGCAGCAGGATGATACTACATCTTAAAAGAAATTTACTATGTTAGCTATATTTACACTACAGGTCAACTGATATGGGTTTTTCCAGTAGTCATTGCCCAAGGCCAGTTATATATATAAAAAAAAAAAAAAGCCACCTTTTATATGAATTAGAAATGATAAAATTCGCTTGGATTATCAAGCTGAAAGCACAAATCATAGTACTGGATTAAGAATTCCACAAAGTAAGCAATTTGAAAACAAATCAAAAAATGATAATCAATACATTTGAGAATACTTAAATAGAACTGAAAAGGTGTACACTTAGGTTATAAAGTAGTGTAATCTAACACTATGTTGTACATCAAATTGCGGATTTTAGTGTTACAACGCAGAGATCAGTCTGCAGCAGATTTGCTTTTTTGTAATCTCATTTTGGCATCTGTCAGTATGTCTATATGGCCTTCTTAAACATTTGACAGAATATTAAATGTCTTAAAAGCATTTTGGAAATAATTATGACACTCAAACCAGATGGGCGATTTCCAGTGGAAGTTGAGTACCATAACTAGTGGTGACAGCTCAGAAAAACGAGGCCAATTTGTCTTTTGTCAACTGAGAATATGATTCTTCCCTGTGTATTCTGCTGTAGGCTATAAGATGTGGAAACCTTATTGTCTACAAACAAATATACTTGGGAAGTCACTTGTTTCCCAAAGTGGATTACTTGTAGGCTACTTTATTACACAATAAAGGCACTGCTGTCAGTTTCATCATCTCTCCTCTTCTCACAATAAGAGCAGAAGGAAGGAGGCTAACTTGATAGCTATCTGATGAACATCCAACTTAAAGCCAGATAGCTAACATTAGCTTCAGACAAACTAGCTACCTAGAGAACATTATTACTCATAGCAAACTGAATCAAGTTTCCCCACTAACAATAAAAATTTAATTATATAGAGGCTACAGGAGCACTACATATATTAAGGGTGGCTGGTAAAAATCAGCTTGAGCTGAGATGTGAGAGTACATTCTATTTGGTGTTTCAGAACTTCTGACACAGCTGTCTGCTAGTGAGCACTTTATTAAATTTGGCCACACGGGCATGCATATTGGCTGATACTGATTGTCATAATACCCTTAACTATTGGTCTGGCCCGTACAGTACAGTCAAAATTTAGCAATTACTGAATTTCAGGCATGTGTTACAAGAATGAGTCTTTTTAAAATCTGTACAGCACAATTTCAGCATGCCTATGAGCTAATGTACAGCTATGGTAGATGTTGGATCCCCAAACTGATGGATTCCGAGTAATTCACGATGGAACCACTAATGTAACTCCGTCAGGAGCCTAGAACAAAGCCCTACTACTCTGGAAGAAAAGCAGCCATTTTCCGACAGGGAGACAGGAGATACCATCCCACCTTTTTGGGAAAACACCAAGTCTGAACAACCATCTGACTGCAGCATTCTCAGTGGCTTGAGTACAGGCCAACAATAAGAGTCACAGTTGAACCACAGCACTAGTGTGCCACAATGAGATCATCTGGGTCACATGGTCTTACCTGGCTAGCAGGGTGACCGCCCCAGCCACCACAGGTGAAGCAACGCTGGTCCCAGAGAGAGAGCGGCAGCCCTCCTTCATGCCGGAGCCACGGACCCCAGAGCCATAGGTCACGATGTCAGGCTTCACTCGACCATACCCTCCAGGCAGTTCCTGTGAGGAGGGCCAGGTTAGCAGTTGGACACCATGCCACTGCTCTATCACTCTGGCTTATGATGCACCACTCACTGGACAAGGGCACATGCAGATGTCATTTAAGAAGAGACGTTTAAATGATCTTGATGCTTTTGGCTAGAACGGAAAAATCCGAACAATGTTTCTTCTTTCATATCATTTCAAATAAATTCTCAAAACAGCTCAGACGGAAACAGAACACAATTCAACAAGCCTGACTAATCTATGAATATGGGCACATTAAATCAGCCAATACTAACGGAAGATCAGAACTTAGACAAATGAAAGAAGGGAAGTACCATCAGGCAATTACAAGATTCAGTATTTTGTTATATTAAAATGTATTCGTAAGATTTTCTGCAAGTTATTTCCATCTAACAGCAACCTCCACAGGACAGACGTACCCATGTGGTCATCCCCCGGGAAGAAAACCTGGCGATGTTGTCCTCAAAATCAATGCCCCCAACGCCAATCACATCCATCTGGTCAGCAGGGTTGTTCAGGGTCCTAGGAGACAATCAGTCCCACTGAAGTGGTCTGGGCCTGCCTTTAAAGCTACCCATCATGCCAGCGTCACCAAGGCATAGATGTGCCGTAAACACATAAGCAGTCAATGATCCTGCTTTCCACAAACTCACCCATAGAGTGGTCCATCATTCCCAATAGCAGAAACCATAATCACTCGGTTAGCTGTCAGCTCCCACACCTACACACAGATTAATGGTTATGCACGGGACACACATTTCAGGCGATAAACATTCAGAGCATGGTCCATGAGGACAACATGCTCTGTGACTTGGCACATCCTGGCACACCAGTTATATTAATATGTGGACACTTCAAGAGCTGGTGGCTGATTTTCACCTGCAAAGGTCACTCTGTACTAAATTCGACCTGGAACAAGGCAAGAGACACCCTGTAGTCTGAGGGACTCATGCCCACCCAGAGTTGGCACAGGTGTTTAAAGAGATTTCACCTTATCAACAAAGGGGTGATCCATGAAATCTGGCCCACCAATGCTGAGGTTCAAGACATCGATCTTCTTCAGGATGGCATAGTTGAAGGCGTCTAGGAACCATGAGGTATAGGACACCTGAGAAGGGGGTGAAGAGTAATGAGCGTGAGTTGGGAAGACCTACTGAATGGCTATAGTACCGTAGCGCAAGTGCGTGCAACACTGAAATACAATTTAAAAAGTGAACGCATGCAACACGCCTGTACAACTGAAGGTGTACTGATGACGTTTTAAACACTGATCTAATACCTGGTTGTTGGTAAAGACTCTGAAGATATGAAGCTCTGAGTCAGGGGCAAAACCTTGACACTCCCTCATGCTGGCGATGACCCCTGCCACAAAGGTGCCGTGACCAAGGCCTTGACCCCACACAGATAAGAACCTTCATCAATCACTTCAGCCATCAATGACATTAGAAATCTTCAGTTAAACACACTAAAATCTTCAAGACAAGATCCAAGTGGAACACGCAGCCTGATTACACTAATGCTGATAAGGGGCTTTAAAAGTAGTCCAGGTCCAAGGTCTTCTCAGCATGTTACTGGTATCAATACATGTATTATGAGACCAGATAACTTCCTTTCAGAACCTGGTGGGCAACCCAGAGTTAACAGCTCGTTCACTGGCAGCCTGCCATGTGAATACTGGCTCGAGCCTCACCATCGTCCAGCATCTTCTCGTTGGTCCAGTTGGTTCTCTCCTTCACGTTTTTGAAGTGTGGGTGTTTCTCGCTGAGTCCAGTGTCAAAGACCGCCACCTTTACGCCAGAGCCTGGGCACGGTACAGTCACACAGGTTAACCTTAAGTGTCCATATGCTGTGTGTATTAAAGCATGTACACAGACACACACAAAACATCCCCCCCACTTTCAAACCTGTCAAATATGAATCAAACCATGTCCTCAGAGGTGCAAATTTGAAAACCTGTTACTTTACATTCCAAAGCCGTCATATTAAAGCACTCCAATGCTGGAAAGGCACTTTATTATGATGACCTCAGTCCCAGAAAGTCTAGAAAGTTCTTGGATGCCCTCAAGCAGAACCAGCTGTTGAGCAACCGCTGAACATGCCAAGGGGCTGTCCTGTGCCAGCTGGGACCTACCCTAGCAGCATTACCCGGCCGCTTATCCCATACGCACACGCCCAAAAACAAGCAGATAGGGAACAGCTCGTCCACACTCCAGTTATATAAACAACCACACACAAAACCTCCTCACACTCACTGCAGAAAGACAGTTTTGTGAAATGTGCATGACATGACAGTAGATTTCAAAGCAGTTTCAAATGGTTTGCCCATTTATCAAAGGTACAGGCCAAGACAGGACAACCCTTACCAGTGTGGCCCATCTGCCAGAGCACATCGGCCTGTAGGATCTGGGCCACGTGCCGGGGGATGGCGCGAAGGAGGCGGCGGCTGCTGTGGCGGCCCGTGGCGTGCCAGAAGCCTGAGCCCAGGGAGAGGCTGGTCCTCCGCAGCGGCCGTGATGACTGCCACTTCTGGGTCCACCGAGTGTCATTGCAAGGAGCCGTCGCGGACTCAGACGCTGTGGGAGCATTAACACGACGCTTTACAGAAACTTGCGCAACCGAGACAGAGGCCATGCATCGCCTATACATTTACAAAGCAAATCTACATTCAGGCAAAAGGAAACTACTTTTTCATACTGAAAAATGGACATTAGAAGATTAAAACGGCAAAACACAGAAACAGATGACAATACTTGCCAAAAGACAGAGGGAAAGAACTGAGGTACCAATAGCCAAGCAAGTTTTAGCCCTCTGGCTTCTTTGTGTTTCAACAGATGTGACAATTAAACAGGAATACCAACAGAGATACGGCAGCAGTGATGGAAGGAAGTCAGGGAAATGAGACACTGTACCAGTAATGAGTACATTTATTACAAACTATGGAATTTGACAGCACTCATTGCTATAAGGGTGGTTTTTATCTCGTGTTAAACTGTGGGGGGGGGGTGGGACAAAGACAGAGAAAG
>JAACJT020000016.1:17307960-17323742 GCA_009936485.2 Gymnarchus niloticus | reverse complement strand
GGGACAAGGGGCAACGAGGGGCCGGGGGGGGCGTCGGGCCACACCCACACACACACACACACACACACACACACACACACACACACACACACCACCACCCAACAGCGAGCACAATGCATAAAGGCGGGGAGTAGCCTGATGGCTCACAGAAACTATGCCATCTAAGGACTGTGAGCACAAGTAAAACCTGCTTTAGCTGCAAAGGATACCTCAGCAGAGACCGGTTCTGAGAGATGAGCTGAGGCGAGAGAGACACTGACCACACATGTAACACCCATATTTACCACCAGCGCTAGAGAGGACTCTGAGACCTGCTGTAGAGTCCATTCATAACTATCAAAAAAACCTGCGCGCACACACACAACTCCGACTATCATAATCAAAAACAAGGTAGACATGGATGGCAAGGAATTGTGCAAAGGGCAAAAGGTGGTGGGAGGGGTACAAACCAAGAACCTGGGGCAGATTTGTGGGAGACACAAGTTTCAGAAAACATAACCTTTCTTAACTGAGCTAACCACTCCCTCCAGCAAACATCTGACAACCACCTGTCACTCCACCCATCCACAGTGTGGTCAGGGGGTGGGGTTAGGAAATTCAACAGTTTGGGCCCCCCATACTCCTCTAATTGGAGGAGATTTGTGCCATGCCATATGCCTTTGATACAGTGTGCATGTCAAAAGGCAGAGCAGACCTCCCCCGGCTGCCAGTACATCTGGCTTCTAGACCTTGTAATGGGGGGGTCGCGTGCCTAACAAGCAGTCACCAAACAATGTCACTGTGCAATCACACAGGGAGAAGGATTTGTCCCATTCAGAAAGATCCCAGAAGTGAGCTCCATCACACACATGGCCTCAGCGTCTCCACCAAGGAACGAGTACATCAGAATATAATGGTAGCAGCATGAGAATCACCTCAGAAGAACCCGTGCAACCGGCTAGAAGGGTGGATCAGGCTATTATCCTTAAAGCTGTACAGTGACATTCCCCATCTTACCCAACTAAACAGGTGGATTGTTTTTCCACAATCTTGACTAACTGCAGGATGCCCTTCTGGGACCTGACTGAGAAGCTTGAGGTTGTCGACCATCTGTATCAACAGACAGCTGCAGATGTACCATAGCGATGCGGTGTCAAAACCACAGCATTATGGTGTCTATACGTCACCCGGCAGCAAAAGTAACAAACTGCAGGTGCCAGGCAAGGACCCGAACCTGCCACCTTCTGGTTACAAACCCTGTGTCCCAAGCCAGCCGCCCACACTTACAGTGGGCGAACTTGAGGCTGCGGAAGACCATGCGCTGCGGCGTAATCCTCTTGATGTACGGGTGCTCCTGCAGGGTGAGCAGGCCCTTAGGCAGAGCCTGCCGGATCTGTACCACCTCGAAGTCGCTGGGGAAGTCGCTCGCTGGGTTGTCCCGGGGCACGATTCTCCAGGCCAACGCATCCAAGTGGCGTAGTGCACTGCTGATGAACCGGCCTCTAGCCCGTGCAGTGAAGTAGCCATTAAACGCCACGATGTACTCTAGGGACACGAGGGGGGAGGGCACAGTTCAACATATAGAGAGGTTTACACAACATGATTTCCTGCGAGAATGAAGGGAAACCCATGCGTCACTGTCTAACCTGCGAGGCTTCAAATTCAAAAGCCCAGGGAGAAAACAACCCATCCGCACTAGAAGTGTTTCAAAGACCTCACTCAGAAAACAGGAACTGAAAACCAAAAACTCTCATCTCTTTTGAACCAACAACTAAATGGCCCTGTAATTTCAGGCAAATCAGCCCGAGACGCTCTAGCAGAACAAATAAGTCCTCTGGGGGATGACTTTAAGTACACTATCAGTCAAAAATTTTGCACGCACTAAGATTTTTTACATTATCGTTACATAATTTTCACAAAATTCTAGACAATATTCATTGCTAAAAAGACGTTCACATTCAGCGTCCTTCAAATACCTTTATTAGCAAGAAAATTGGTCATATCTTTGGTTCATCAAAGTAGCCTCCTCTAGCAGCTACAACAGCAGAGCAAATTCAGGGAATTCTTTCAAAGGACATTAAAAATTTCTCTAAGTTCATTCCAACACTCCTGGGGCACAGTTTATGGTTATTGCATTACAGTATTCATAAATCTTTGTGCTGGAGTTGAACTTTGTGGTTTGTAAAGACAAATTACAACATTTATATATACACACTATTGTGTCTAGAATTTTTTGAGTTACATTGAAAATGTAGAAAATCTTAGTGTGTGCAAAAACTTTTGACTGGTAGCGTACACAAAAATAAAATCAATCATTGTGTGAGGATTTTCCCTGCTGGAAATGAAGAGCATTAATTCTTCCAAAAAGGTCTGAGTGGACTATACATAATATTTAGAAAGCTAAACACAAGGATATAAATTCAATTGCAGCTGGTTTGTTTTCAGCCAAACTGACATCCCAAACACATACAGCTCTTGCAGATAACCACAAGTTGTAAAATCTTAGTCTAGAGAGCAAACAAGAATTAAAGCAACACTTCATTTAAGGCTTAGCTGAAGAAATACACAACCACACATGTGCACACACATTTTGCTGAATACACAGTGTACAACCTCACACAGGAGCAAAACTGAAAATATTTACACACACTTTAAATCCAAGAGAGACACTTTAAACTACAGTACAGCTTTTGATTTGAGACAAACCACAGTCTTTTCCTTGTGCTGCTGCCTAGTGGGAATTAAACAACAACACCCCATACAAGCATTTAGTCTAACCCCCCAGTGACCCTGAACCCCCACCCCCCCCCCCCACCACCCCAAGGACAAGGCCAGAAACACACCACTGTCACCATGCAGAGGACAGTGAATGTACCAACTGGCAGTGGACAAAGTATGCATTCACACCACCAATAACCAAGCTACTAGAAATGTTTTTTTTTCCCCCCCTTTTTCTTGCACACCACAAAAAGAACCCCCGGTCACCCAAAAGTGTATCGCTATGAAGAAGGCGAGGCTTCTCGGGGCTACTCCCAATGGATAATCACTGTTGTAAAAATAAAGGACAAAATTTCACCTTCAAGATATTGATACATTTTGTCTCTTCACTTTAAGTTGAAGTATCTACTCCCACTGCATTTCCTCAAAATTGTATATACTAGTTAAGCTTCTGTGGTTATTTACTATCAGCGATTATTGCCCAGATATTAGATTTCATTGATTACTCCGAAGTCACCAAATACTATTAGACAATGCAGTTGATTTCTTTATGGAACGCTCTACGTTCAGAAGAGAAAAAGACCGACACTTTCACATCACCTCACTGGATGACAAATGCTGTAACACAAACAGCTTTTCATCGTCATACAACTGGATTGAAAGTAGAGGGGGAAAAAAAAAAAAAAAAACAGAATGCACATCTGGTCACTAACGGAAGCCACAGTCCAGTCAAATCCCACCCACAATGAGGCCTAGCATTCCTGCTACGCTTAGGCTGCATGCATGCAGAGGACAAGGGAAGAGTGAGGTGGCCAGCTAAGGCAACCGCTCTCTCAGCCGTGGGAGTAGGGATGAAGAAACCAAAGCTGACCTCTTGTTTTGGACTTTTGGTTCAAATGCATAACGGTTAACAAGGCTACAAAACCAATCACAGTGAGCGAAAGATGAGACAGACCACATCTTTTAGACACTTAACGCAACAGGAAAAGGGAAAGCAAATCCTACATAAAAGCTGATTGATGTAATTTGGTGATTAATCCAGTACTATAGCAGTGCAAACCGACTATGCTCACCAGAAGCCAAGCGGTCATTCCTGTTCCCTACATGCTAACAGCTGCAGTTTTCCCCCACACAATTGTTGATGCTTACTGCATGGGTACACATGCCCCTGGTTCTATGACGTGGAGAAACACCCACCCATTAACATCTTACACGACTTCAGCATAATGCTAGGTCCCAGGAATTCTTGGGCCTGTTCGCATTCTAGGCCAGCACGCCGATCGAGGCCTGTCAGTCCTCAGGCACACCCCCCCACCCCCAGAACCGCACGAGCCACAGACACAGAGCAAATGAAAAGCAAAGTGACCCCAAATGGGTCCGAGACTGCAGTGTTATTCACAAAATGACCAGAGAGAAACAGAGGCAAACACTATGCCAAAACTCACCTGCAGTAAAAATCGATCATAATATCCTAGGGACAGGAATTGGCAAAGACGCCCTGATTCGATATCGTAACTATACTGGCCTGCCATTTTGATATGTACTGTGATTTTAAAAGCATTGCAATTCTCTAAATATTCTGATTCGATATAAAGATTACTGATTTTTTTGAGTGAATTTAAATCAACATTTTCCTGTAATACAATATTTTAAATTAAAACACATTCCGTCAATAAGTAAACTTAACTTTGTGTCAAGAACAATATTTACTATACATCTTAATTACAAAAACTACACCAGTAAACTTATCATGGCAATGGCAAATGCCTGGTTGTGGGCATCTTACATTTAACTGGCTATACTAATTAATAACATAATATGGTTTATGTATGGTTGCACATGGTTACATTTTGTTGATGGAATGTCTGTGGGGTTTTTTTTTGTGAAGATCCTATAATCGCCATACTTCAGAATTTGAAAATGAATCAATTCCCCCACCCACCTCAATTACTTACCATGTTCTACCACTTTGGTTGAAAACTCCACTTTAAGAGTGAGCTGGGAACAATTTGGGCAACGGAGAACCTCCGGGGAGGCAGTTCCACCCTCTCGCTTGGTCCCGACCTGAGGCAACCTCCCACATAGGAGGGCCAGCATCTCAAGAAGCCACAGCGCCCTGAGAGAAATCATGACCACAGCCGGCAACCCCCAGTAACGGCAACTCTGTCTTTGCTCAGTCCCAGCCCAGTACCAACCACATCAAAAGGAATAAAATGACCAGAATCAGGACACTAAGAAGAAGTCTGACAGCAAGAGTCCAGCGTAAAGATGCATATTGGCCGAGTCAAACGGCGCCTGGAAACTCATTTCTTTCTACGTTTTCTCTCCATCTTGGGTCAGGGAAGGAGGAGTTCAGATTGCGGCTCGGTCCTTTGGCAAAGCAGGGGCCTGGCGGTGCATTTCACGTTCACAGATGTGGAGACACAGAAGACAAATGGGCAGCTCCTAGAGATAAACAGAGCACAACTTGTATGATCAGATGAACAAGGCCATTTAAAGCACATAATGAACCCAAAGCTAGAAGAAAACCATTCATTTGTCAGTCTTCCCCTCAAAGCACACTTCCTTACCTATTTTTCAGATAAATCTCTGGGCTCAAAGTATGTTATTTACCCCATCCACAATCTATATACGTACTTGCTTCAATTATGTTACAAAGTAACAATTCCATAAATGCCATGAGGACATTTTAAATGATGAAATATCTTAAGGCTTAGGGTATGAAATGCTTCACCACCTAACACTAGCAGTATACAACAGATCAAACACAGGGCATTTCACCTACATTTAATTATAACCCATTGCAGAGTCCCTCCAAGTGGTCAGGCACTGATGCCAAAAGATTGATGGACCCCCCCCCAAAAAAAAAAATTCACAGAGTCTGAAAGGAACACATTCTCAGAACTCGCATGCTTGTTACAACACGCTGTGACATACCCAACATGGACATCAAATGAAATGAAGGCAGAAAAACATGCCCAAAAAAGAACCCTTTAAAGGCAATATCTCTACTCACAGCCTCTTACTCAAAAACACCCATAATAACCCATCTTTGTTCTTCAGCTTGAGGAAAGTGAAATCAATCCTACAGCTTTCATCTGAGGGAAGAGGAGACATCTCCAGTCCTATGTTTGCATCACTTGGACTTACATGGCCCATACTGAATTAGCAGGCACTTTTCACCCCCCCCCCCCAAAAGGTCCCTTCTACAACATAACCTGTGTTAATAAAAAGGCTCCCATACTTTTCCAGCTACCCAAACACTGCTTGCCCCAGAACCAATGGTAGGTACATCCGTGAAAGGTGAGAGCCCCCTCCCCCATTACAGGAAGTCTGGATGAGGCTGAAGTGCCTACTGCTTGTAAAAGGGGCATTAAAAACAGGGCGGCTGCTTATGTAAACTTGACGCCTGCGTGAGGCGCCTCCACCCAGCATCCTCCAGGACTACTTTTTGGTTTTGTTTTTTTTTGTTGTTTTTTTTTTAAAACATGACCTCACAACACCGCATGCAGAGACAGCATTCTCAATTCTACCGCTTGCAAAAAAACAATGGCATAACAGATAAGGGTTACGTCAACCGAAATCACCTTTAACTGAATATAACAACATCTTAGTAGAGTGTCCTGCAAGAAAAAAAAAAAAAGGCATTCAGCCTAACCGGCTCCACCACACAACACAGTTAACCAGCTAGGATAAGCCGACTCTCAAAGTTATCCAACAACCCCCAGCAGGGAAACCGGTTATCCAGGGAGCTTATGGAAAAGAAACAGAGAGAGAGTCCGCCAGGAAGCCTGTCAGCAACTTAAAGAAAGAAAATTAAAAAGGCATACCACGAATAGCCTGTTAGTAAACCAAGAAGGGTAACCAAAACAAAGCTGCCGAGCTACTAGTGACTCGCGTCCCAAGAACGGCGTCTCAACAGTGCTTACGATACCAGTAAATAATTGAAATTCTGGCCCTCGACGAGGTTTAATGGAGCTCGTCTTCAGCTTATCACACCAGAGCAGGCCGTGACGGCAGGCGGCTAGGCTACATGTTACTTTACCTAATCGCAGGGGTCCATTCCGACGGATCGGGATCGACACACGCCGCGTCTGGCAAGCTCCCTTAAAACCGCTGTGTCGTATCGCCGGCTCGAAGACGAAATATCTTCTCCCAGATAACGTGGAGCCTCGCGTTTCTGAGGTCGCTGCTGTCGAAACATCAGGCGGGCAAACGCGCGAGCCAAAACTTTGTTCGTTTAAAACTGACGTTTTTTATCTCCGCAGCGTTCGCAAGATCTTCGCACGCGGTGGCTCCGCCTGTAGGAAGGATGATCCAATAGGAAGCACAGGCAGAACACAGTTTGGTGATCGACGCCTGTAGGAGCCAATAACACGAAGTAAAACAGGAAGTCGTGCGATTATTTTTCAGTGACGACGCTTTTATAGCCGACGTACGGAGTGATTGTCAGAAGGTTTGACCAATAAGAGGAAGGATTGAAAATGATCGCGCACGCTAAAATGACTAGGACTGGAAATTATTATTCGACTAAAAATCGTTTCGACACACTCCCGTTTGTTTTCTAGAAGTTCAGCGATGCTGCCTACAGGGTAAGTGCTGAAATCTCTCTCAAAAACAATTTATATAAACACTGAAAATACACGTAATATCCAGGTCTATGATGTACTTAGCATTAAAATCGTGGGGGAAGCCGTACCACAGGAAATATTAATCCCTTAACTCCTAAACACGTTACAAACGCGACTGTTCAATTTGTACACTTTAAATTTAGCAGAAAGGTCTATTTTTTTCCCTCACCAGAGTAAGATTGATGTGATAAAATGTACATTTCCTGGGTTGCATTCAATAATATGTTGCAAAATGAAAAGTCAAAAAAGGAGTAAAATTCCAAGACCTCAGAATAAGGCAGTAAAATTAACACGAGGCTCACAATAAATACCAGTGATAAAACGTATGGGTTTATTTTGGAGGAAACTTTTACATTTAAAAAAAGAATTTTAAAAATCTATTCATCATTAGCCTTCATTTATTAACACACATACATATACAATTAAAATATAATGAAATGCATATCAAAATATTTCAGAAGTAACAGTGCTGTGCTGTTCTATTTGGTTCAAGACGAGGACATTGTTGAACACTTTAAACAAGCGTGAATTATAACAAGTACATGTTACTGTGATCTGTCTTTTTATACAGAATATTTTTATGATATTCATCTTTGATTTGGCGATTGTGCACCCAAAGTACAGCTATGGCTCAGTTTATTGCATTTAGAGTACTTATTTGTCCTTCCACGCTATAAGAACCACCTTTATCTCAGTCCAAGCTTCTGGACCCATCGCAAAACTGAGTAGTCTCCTGGAAAAAGAAAAGCTGACGTGTAAAATGCAGATTTTCTTGGTTAAAATAATGGATTATTCAATGAAAGACAGGATTTTACAAATTTTACATGTCATCACATTTTGAAGATATCGAAACTGGTCTTCCATGCAGTGAAGATTAACCCAAGGTGATTGTCAGGTGCCTAAAGGGATGTGGCTCTTTATTCCACAGCTCTACAGGAATGGCCGTAATGTATTGCTTACCGTTTCAGGAAAAAGGCATTTACACATTTTCTGGAATACACAGGAAAAATCAAAATTATCAACCAATGAGGAAAGAGTGGAGAAAGGATCATTTTACACTTTATAGTAAAAAACATTTTTTGAATTAAAAAAAACATGGTATTCTATTGATCCCTGGAGAGAAATTAGGAGTTTTGACAAAGAATCTTTCAGGGAGCAGTAACCCAGGACAAAACATACAAGTCACACTGTATAGACCATTAAAATGACCCAATCGTACATTCTGATCCCTGTAAAATTACAAGGGTCAAATGTTACATGGCTGCAATTTTTGTGCAGTCAGAAAAATCATGACAATAATATGAGACTCCTATTGAGAGAAAACAGTATACAATGGACTTAATTCAGACAAAGCCAGAATTATACATCCGCCATGTGGCAATTAGAATACTTTCAACGTTGCTTCGTTAAAATTCAGAAGGTCTAAACAAGAACTCAAATTGTCTTATGAAAGCAATGTGCCACTGAAACGATCATTTTCAAAAATAGCTCCAGTTATTTAAAAAAGAAAAAAAAACCTAAAGGACATGCAACTATACCAATTACTTGTGCAGGAACATGCACTTAAAAAGCAGTACCTAACATCTGAGTGGCCAATTTTTTACACAATCAAAAAGTTAAACATGAGCGTTAAATGGAGGTTGTCAGATGGCTGTGTCTGGGCACATCAGTCATATATTACCGAATTTCTTAAAGAATAAGTTAAAATGAAAAATGGAGGCCTTCCAAAGGCTATAAAGCAACAATATAATACTGGTATGGAAAAAAAATAATAATGCTTTTTGTGTTCATTTTGCTTTTCGGGAAGAGATCTGTTTAGGGCAAAACTGACAGCAAGTTCACAGCAGTTGATAAAAAGTTACAGTTCACAATCGATTTAACAATTCGCTACAAGCCTCTAGATCACTGGCTGTCGAGGATTTGAACAGAGGGACCTGTCACAAACCTGTAAAGAGGTCTAATCTTACTACCCATTGATACAAAATCTGATCAGGGTGAACAATATCAGCTGGGCAGAGCTGTCACCTCCCTCAGAATTTAAAACATCAGACCACAACTGAGAGCCATAAAGCTCATTGAATATTTAAAAAGCCACCTCATTCTGACTTGACACTTAGGAAAACAACTCACCCCTGCCAAGGCTCAGGTTGCACGGGTAAGGCGGGACTTGACCTAGAAGCATCTCCCCCTCGAGACCATCAAAATTAACTATGTAACTATGGAATACAGTATATCCAGTATGGCAGGCAGTCACCAAGCAGGATCTGTTTCTGGGACACAGAGGCACGGCAAAAGAAGCTTACACGTGACTTTGTCCTAGATGTTCTGCATCCTTACACTGACCACCCAATGGTATGGTGTTAATACACCTCTCACCAGGAGCTCGAAAGCCGTAAGCTGAGCTTCAGGTGGTGTCATTGGACAGAATGGACGCAGTTCAGTCATGCATCTGCGTGCTCTGTCCTGCGACAGTTCACATGGAACTACAAGCAGTCCAACACTTGTATGCCTGTGTGTACACACACAGCCAATCAGAGAATGTTAACCAAATATCGAACAGTTTCAAGATCAGCCCAGGACATCACATCCCGCCTTCTGGGTGACACCGTGGAGCATGAAGAGACTTCCATGCTCTACCTACATGAGCAGGACCGAACGGCAGTCCTTGTGTGGAGGTCCAGAGGGAACAAAATGCCGGAGGTTCTCAGTTACTGCAGGCCTGAAGGGACAGGCCAGAGTAGCGTTTCCAACTCACAGTTAAAACATCAAGCGTTGCAAAAAGATACACGAAGACCAGCTTAGCAGTTTGAAGCAGCTAGTATGGGGGGGGGGGGGGGGGCAAAAAAAAAACCCCACAAGCCCCTTCCCTTGAGGAGACACAGAAGGGCTTTCAAATAACCTTCCCTGCGATCTGAACTTCTAAACTCCAAACCTATGTTTGGCCACTGCAAAGGCACTGCAACATTTGGCACTTAACATTTACTCAAACCAAAGTATCTCTTCTCACCCTGTAACACTTGCCTTTCTTGCAAAATTATTCACAGAAATCGCATTTTCACTTAGCAATCATTCATAAAACTCATTTGCCTACAATTATGTCCAATGGACCCTTAAAAATGACCATAACATTAACTAAATCACCAATAAAATAATAAATAAATGGGATGCAGTCACAAAAACAAGGAGAGAATGGCAGGACAGAAATGGTAGGACAGTTCATCTGGTTCGCCAAACAGCAAAGGCAGCAAAAGTGGAGTGTGGGTGGGGCATTCATTCAGCTTTGCTGTGAGCCACAGCCCAGTTCCTGGGGCAGGATCAGCCTGAGACTGGCGAAGCAGGACCAGTCATTGTGTCAGCCAGGCTCAGCCGTTGTACTGCTGCTGGTAGCGGCGATTCAGCTCCCGCAGCTCACGTTCTCGAACGCGTCGCGACTTGTTGGACTTGTTAGAGCGGCTGGACCGCGTGGACTGGGCCGACTTAGTGCTCTGGCAGCGCGACGACGCCCTCTTGAGGAGGTTCTGGGAGATGGAGCGGTGCAAGTTCTTCATGGAGGAGGAGGCAGCCATGCTGACGATCCAGGGGTGCTTCAGGGCCTGGCCAGCGGTCATGCGTTCACTGGGGTCCACGGTCAGCACACGCTCAATGAAGTCTTTTGCCAGGTTGGATACACTCGGCCAGGGCTGGAGAAGACCGACAAAGTGAGAAGGAAGAAGCAGCATGAAACCATCTCAGTATAATTAGAACTGGCTCTGCAAAGAAGCCCAACTTTTATACAAATATTTTGAGAAGCTCAACGATATCTGTGCCATTTGTGAAGACCCTAACACACAGACCCACTGTAGAATCCTTTTAATCACATAATAAATTTTGTTTCTGCATCATAAGGAGAGTGGTGCATTTTTTTTTAACAAGACAATTTTCTCACTGTTTAAAATGAAAAATCTCCTTTTGACATTGCAGGCCCTTACACAGAAGTGCAAGTTATCGTCATTATATAAAATGAACACCAGAGGGCAGCAGGGGGCAATGCAAAGCAGCACGAGTCAAAGCCATCTCCAATTACACATTTGGGCCATTTTCATAACATGACAAAAAAAAAAGTTTAAACAATAGCTCACAGCTTTTGCCAATAAACATTTTGCTAGCGATTTATAATGTGATCCAAGTGCACTTAAAGTAAATGAAATAAATATAAATCAAGGAAAATGGGTATCCAGGTACAATTGCTTGGTTAAGAATTTTGCAGCAAATTTTCCACTTATGGCCCCTGTGCGTGTTTCAGATAGAAGCCATACATACACAAAACAGCACCTCAGAGCTCTAGTTAATCATCGTCATCATTAGAACAAACAACATCCAAAGATGGATGGACAAAGCAAGACTCAACGTTGTACAACCTCAGGCTTGGAAGAGGCCTGCTCTCAGTGCCAGGAGAACCACCCCCGAGTCCAGCCACAATGCCCCCCCCCCAGCATCTGGCATCTTAACTCAGAGCAGAAAAGGAGGAGCCACAGAGCAGGACAGCAGCACAAGCAAGCAGAGAGACTTTCTCAGTGGGTTTCTCCACACGCTGTCCAGTTCTGCCTGGTTTTACCTCATGTGAACTGTCCAAGTGACCAGCGGGAAGCAGGTTACACCAGCCGCTGACTGGCCGCACACAGCCATCCCACCCTGCCTAGAGTGGAGTACTTGTATCCCCCATGACTAACAAACCTCAGTTCAAAACTCACCGCCATCACACAATTCAACCCCCCAAAGTGACAACAGCTGCACGTTGGAGAAGGTCCACAAGCAATGGTCTGAGGTGGTCTACCAGGCAAAACCGATGAAACAGAAACCAACTGATGTTCCTCTGCTCATGATTCTTCCATGATACCGATTCAGGGAGAATATCGTCTCTTGAAAGCAAACACGGGATTTAAACCTGCATGTGTGTGTTTTATCATTTAGCCATTATTAAAGTTGCAATGACTGATTGAGGACAGCTTCACACGCCACCAACCATTGATGGCTCTGCTGTGGAGAAGGTCAGTAACGCGAAGTTCCTGGGTGTGCACCTAGTGGACGATCTGATCTTCATCCCCAACACCTTGGCCATTGTGAAGAAAGCCCAACAGCAACTACACCTAGTCCGCAGACTCAGAAGGGCAGGCCTCTCTATTACACACCTCACCGCCTTTTACAGGGGCACCACTGAAAGCATCCTTATCTATGGCCTCACTTCCTGGTTTGGAAACAGCAGGGCATCTAAACATCACCAACTTGACCGGATAATGAAAACAGCCAGCAGGATGACTGGTGCCCCTCGTCCCTTCCTGGCAGAGATTATTAATCAGCTCTGCATCAGCAGAGCCACCAAGATAATTAGAGACCCTCATCACCCATCTCACTGTCTGTTTTCCCTCCTGCCTTCAGGTACGAGGTACACAAGCATACATGCCAGATCCAGCAGGATGCTGAACAGCTTTTCCCCCACAAGCTGTCAGAATCATCAATGGACTGTGCCCCCTCCCACTAACATGTCCACAACACCAAACAACTCAGCTGCCAAAGATCTAAACTGTACCGTCTCGATAGACACCTTACAATGAATGGTCTATTCATTTGTATTTTAATACCATGTTACAGCCTGCTGTTATTTTGTCACGTGGCATGTTTTTAATCAATAATTCTTAGTTTTATTTTTCAGCTATTTATTTATATTCATCGTATTTGTTAATTATGTGCACTGGGAGAAACAACATTTCATTTTTTATGTATGCAAATACATAGTGGAATGACAAATAAATGAACCTTGAGTTTCCCCTTCGGTGTTTTCAAGCCCCAGAACGCGATTCACCAATCCAGCTCCCCTGTAAACACCGGCCCCGTGCCAAGTTTGGTAGAAACAGCCTGTTTTGATGCTACCGCAGTTGTGCATGTTTACTGAACCTGAACATAAACCACGTCTCCATTAAACAATCAAAACTATTCACACTAAAGGTGATTAAGTCTAGTGGCCTCCATTGACATACAATCCATATACAAGTATACACCAGCACACAATATCGTCCCTCCAGGTCCGTGAGGCAACATCCCAACAGAATGTGACACACGGCAATCTAGACAAGGTGGGGGTTGGCCTTAAGTCTAAATGTGCTGGTGCATGTGTGTCAATGAACAAAGATAATGAAGCTGCGAAGTTTTAGTAAACCAGCAGGGAGTAAATAAAGCATCCGGTGCAAACAGGGAATGGGGTGTGGGTATTGTGGATAGGGAATGGGGGGGGCGCAAGAATAGCAGCATGTTTAATTGTGCCACCAGCACGAAAAGTCACTGTGTTATGGTTTTCGATGTTGTTCATCATTACAGCCCTCTTCTAACCTCAACACACAGGCAAGAGGCATAAACAAAAAGACATATCCAAGGAAATACTGTCTAACCATCTTCTGATTGTTTATCTGCGACAAGAAAATAATATTTAGGGCTGTCAGTTAATTTTCTTGAAAGCATTAACGCATTAAGGTGTTAAGTGTCAATACAATGCGTTAACAAGTTATGAGTTTGAGGTCGTTTATTTTTTCCCTGGGCAATTTACCCACCCAGAGATAAGCAGAGAAACATGCTCAGAGTTCAGGTCACAGAGGGTCAGGCTGGCAACTTTCCGATCAGGCCCAAAAGGAAAAGGTTAACTGCTTTTAGTCCTCTATTATCACATGGGCAGCCTTAAGGACACGACAGGTATTGTTAAAGTAGGAGTATTGTGTGGGACGGAATAAAGTACTGCTTACTTATCAAGGTGATCAATGAGAGAGATGCGAATCCACGAACACAATGCAAAACAATGCTACAGTTTTCATCATGGCGATGAAAGGAGTTGCAGTTCAGAGGTGACCACTTACTGGTACCTCGTACCAGCTTTAATGGAGCTAAACGAAGCCTTTAATTCCCACTCACCCAGACAAGTACATTTTGATTAGCTAAATTATTAGGTTAACAAAATTTCTTGGCATTTAATCAATTGACTTACGAGTACCCTTTAACAACAAATGTGATATTAATCACCTTATCTGTAGACGATTAGCAATTTGTGTCCCGCCCCCTGCTAATTACGGCTGCTGTTTGTAAAAGCACCTCTCAGAGGTGTGGGATCCTAATGAGAGCTTCTGCCTGCCCAGAACCCTTTGCTCAATTCTTCTATGCACCTTTTTGTTTTAATCTCTTTGAAGTATTACTTTGAACATTGTTTATCCCTTGAACTGTAATATTATATTGTTATTATTATTATTATTATTATTATTATTAAATTATCATAGTAATGATCTTTCTCTAATACCTATAACAATTAAGAAAAACATTTACACTGCACTGCATGTCAATGCGTGAGATACTTCCAGAGCCCACCGCCACGCTTACGTATGTGCATTTTCCAGATTAAGTATAAATCTTTTAATTGACACGAGTTGAACATTTGAGTTTCTTTCTCCACAGGTGTGGAGAACGGGTCCAAAACCACACCAGCTCTCCATAAACACTGAGGGTCACACATTGCACCATGTCAGAACCAGACGCAGAGTCGGTTAGCGAAATGCAGGGTGAAGTAGAGGCTCCGACAACCCCCGCTGAGCGCTGATACAGTGTCGGGGGTGGAGGTGGTGGGGGGTCTGGAAGACTGCGCAGTTCTCTGTTTCTTTAGAGGTTTCTCAACTGTTACTGCACTGAACAGTCCTGCGTTTCCCACGAGTTTGACTTGGTAATGCGGTTTCCTCAAAACTGCAGCCAGTCTGCAGAAAGATGACTCCGAAAAAACAAAAACAGCTTTGCAGAGGTCGGACCCCTTCCTCACACATCCACTACCAACACCACCTCGCTCGGCTGATGACCCCCATTACACAGACAGGGTGAACAGGCGAAACCTTTCTGCGAACGCTGCAGCACAAAAAGCGATCACTACCAAGCAGATCGCCGAAAACACAGATGTTCTTGAAGTCATTACGGATAGCGAGTCAGAAGGTCCAAGAACCAACATCCATGATCCTGGATCAAACCCTTGCAGGGTAATCAAGAAATGCTCACATTAGCACCAGAATACAACAGTTTTCTAGAAATCACTATACAACACATTATATAATGCAAGGAGATGCACACAAAATCAAAACTACCCCCTCACAACTTTTCATGTTCTGCATGCCCTCTCCCTTAGAACAAATCACTGAAAACTCAAAAACGTTCCAAAGGCAGCACTGTGGAAGTCATAACAACCGAGAGAACAAGAGAACATCGAACTTTGAAAATCTGACAAACGCAGACTAGATCTTTATTCATCCCAAGGATGGGGGTGGGAGGAACAAAACTCAAAACAGCTGCTTTCCTGTACGGACTCAACGGAGATGTTGGGGGGCAGAATCCCAGAGAAGACAGTTATTTTTGTATGTGCTTTTGTTAACAGTTATCTTTGTATGTACCTTTGTTAAC
>JAACJT020000016.1:17284625-17296176 GCA_009936485.2 Gymnarchus niloticus | reverse complement strand
TTTCCTTGCCGCTGTCGCCTTTGGCTTACTCTCTGGGGACTGTGGGCCCGGGACTATGTAAAGCGCTTTGTGACCGCTCTCCGTGTTAAAAGCCCTATATAAATAAAATTGAATTGAATTGAATTGAAAAATAAATCAGTTTCTTGGCTATTATTTTATTACCTCTAACAGAAATAAAGTAGATGTGCTGATTCATTTCACTCAAGAAATGTATGGTAACATCACATGTTTGGAGTTGTGAAACATTGTGAGTCTTAATCCTTGGTGTGTGTAAACCTTTGGCTTCAACTTTAAGTGCAATTTCGAGTCTCAATAAGCAATACACCTTTGTTTAGCGAATCATAATAAAAATAAGTATACTCATCAGCATTTTACTCCACACTTCTATTTTATGAGCTGCTGAAATAAGCAAGTCATGATGGTTAACCAGATTAAAGTTCTCAGGGCAGGTTATTAGTACACTGATGTGTGCCAATTTGGCCCTAAGATAGTTAGAGCAATATTAAGATTTCCTGGGTGATGAATCTTCTCTTTCATTGTTTAGAGGACACTCCAAGATGAGCATTATTACCTGCCTTCAAAGGTTACCCAGAATGTGACCCTCACTATGAAACTGCAGTCTTAAAAGCAGCGTTATGTTCTAAGTCAGACTGAGACCTCTGCATGTACCCAGTGACTGTTTCTTCTAGAGGCAATGTAGGTAATCACCTAGGGTAGCACATGCCACCCCCACCACCACCTCACCTCGGAGCACAGGGGCACCCAACCAGGATCTCGCCTAGGAGTGTACCAGGACCGCCCCTGTATGTGCAGGAACCAATCAGGTGGAGCCGCGTATGTCTGGGAGCACAGTGCTGTCAAAGACACACTAAAATCCATGCATTAAATCTCAGGGTGACAAAGTAAACAAAGAATAGTGGCATTGTTACAATCTTAAAAATACACAGAGACATCCATCCAGGTCAAATGATGTAAGCATCAGAAACATAAAGCATATCAAAAATTGTGATAGTAAAGCGTCATGAGGGTGGGAAAGGGTACAAGAACACAGGCAAGCTGCAAAACGTAAGTCAAAGCACAGATGCGGCAGATATTAGGAAGCACGAGAAGAGCTCCGCTCCTAGTAACGAAAGATGAAGTAGCCATCCTTGAAAGATGACAAACGACCAGTCTGGCTTTTACTGAGTCTTGTGCTGAAAACCAGACAGGCCTGTGTTTCTAGCATGGGTCAAGATTTACCTTCAGGAACTGGCTTCTCAGTGAGTTCCCAGACAGTGCGCCAAGCTGTTGTCCTCTTTCATGCTGCAAGAATTCAACCTCTATGGCAGCGTACAAGAAGATACCCACAACTAAAGAATTGGCACAAAACTGCTAGACAAATGTTTGCCAAAAAACATGAAGAGAAGCCTGATGAATATTGGCAGCATGTCCTCTGGTCAGATGAAACTAAGATAAACTTGTTTGGATCAGGCGGTGTTCAGCATGTTTGGTGTGGAATTGGCCAAGACTTTCACAGTGACTGCACCCTGTCAGCTGTGAAAGATGGAGGAGTGAAGGTGGTAATATTGGGGTACGTGAATTCAGCAAGTGTAGGGATGGTGACATTTATTGATGGTTTCATAAGTCAAGTGTATACACCCAAATGCCATATGAAAAGATGATTCTCAGATAGTTGGCAAAATCGGGATGTTCCAACATGACAAAGATCCTAAACATACTGTGAAAACCACACACAAGTTTTTAAAGAAGGAGGAAGTGAAAACCATCACCTGGCCAGGTATGTCACCTGACCTGGATCCTTTGGGGGAATCTTTAAGCAAAACGTACAGGAGTGCAAACCTTTCAGCAAACAGGAGCTGAAAAGAATCATCATGCGATGCAAAAAAACACAACAACACACAACACACATCAAATGTGCAATGATAATTGATCAAGTCCAAAAAAATGAACATTGAATATGGGGTAAAATACAGAATAGTTGCTTTGTAAATATAAATATAACAGTGGAAATGAAACAACAAAACAACAGGACATAGAGCGATGAACTCCACTGGCTGTCTTATCACCTGTGGCCATTCAGTGAATAGATTAAATAATGGGATTACCATCTGATAAATCTTTGCTTTTGTTCAGGTTGCCCTGTTTCAGCTCAGAATACAGTCACATCCATCCATCTTCTAACTACTTACACTGGTCAGCGATGCAGGTAGCCTGGAGCCTATCGCCGGCATCATAGGCAGCAAGGCTGCGGTACACCTTGGATGGGAATGGCTGTCCATCACAGGACACACATACACACAATTTAGACATTCTATTTAGCCTAACTCCATATCTTTGGACTGCAGGAGGAAATCCACACGATGGGGGGAGACCATGCAAATTCCATGTACACAGAACCTGGACATGAAACACCAACCCTAGTGGTATAAGAAAGCAGTGCAACCCACTGGGTCTCTCTACCACCCAGCACAGTAACGTCTTATTTTTTAATGCAATTTCTCCCCGTAATTTAACTGTTTCATAAATTCTGACATCATATTCATTTCCACTGAGTCATAAGGCACACAGTTCATAACAAAACAGGCACTTAATTTCCAAAAGGTCTGCAGTACCAATGCACAATATGGGCACCCTGAGTTTGCCTCAAGTCTGGCCGGAAACATCTGCAGAGGCTTGTGGAGGTGGGATGGCGGTGAACAAAGGCTATCAAATGCCTGTGCTCCACTGTGATCAATCAGACAGCATTAGGATTAAAGTGTTTGCGTAGCAGAATGCAGAGGGGGAGGGGAGCGAGCATGGTAGTGCTTTAACTACATTTACTAAATATGGAAAAAAGCATTTCCATGTTGAGCCAAAGAAGTAAAACTGGAGAACTTGGCTGTGTGGTATGTCCACACTCTTTCTGAGGCTGACCGGCCGAATGAGCGATGGTCATAGCCAGGTGCTCAGGTCTCCGACCGCAGAAGTTTCCGTTTGAGTCCATGCGTGATGCGTGTTGTCATGTGCAAGTCTGTTGCTGCATGCGTGTGCGTGTGTCATAGGTACACATAAAGAAAAATGAACAATAAAGTGGGAGGTAATTACCATTTCTCAAATGGAAGGTAGCTCACTGTTTACTGGAGCATCTGTCAGATATGAAATATTAATACTGATGGAAGTGTGAAAGCGGAGAAATGATAATGTAATCTAAAGCAGCCATGTAGCAACGTGGTCCACAGATCCTGAAATACACAGAGACACGTGCTGTCTGACCTGTCTAAGTTTTATTACCAGGCCTGATTATTTTAATGGAATTGTATTATTCAAACCTTTCTGTATTTGGATAATGTTCTGACCTCTTCGAAATCCTCCTTTCACTTGGATGTGAACTTCCTTTCCTTTCCTTGTCTGTCTTAATGGTTTTCCTCACTTTATCCCCAAAGGCTGGTATTTGGGATCCCCCCTGGAATCCAGGGGCGGACGGCAGTGCCGACCATCCCTCCACAGGTTCATACCAAATGGGATCCATAATTGATCAGACAAAGCAGATTTCAAAGTAGGTGTATAACAAGTCATAATCTTTCCATCCTCCTGTCTTAAGGTGCGCAGCACAAATCCATTCTTAATGCTGTGATATCTGGACCGCTATTGTTCTACAGTAATAATAGCATTCATACCATTTCTCTATTTTTAAGAACTAATCCATCAGTGTCACGGTGATGTGGGACCTGTCCTGAGAAGAATGAGGCACAAGGAATTCATGTCCATCACAGGCAAACACACAATAATCACATTACCATTATTAGCTTAATTAACATTAATAATTACATACATAAATGACTCAGTCAGAACTTTGTTTCATGCAGTTACTTAAATATCTTGTGTGTGAAATATGAGTGGAATTTTATGGAGCGCTAGATAACATTTTATTTAATGTATGACAAATTTATGCCACAGCTTAGAATAATTTCATCGTGATCTACTGTACGTATGAACTAATTAATTGTAATTGCAGTTTTGCCAAGATTTAATATTTCTGGTGTGCAGTATTGAATTAGGTCTGAGATACTGTTAAATCCTGCAAGGTGTAATTGAGGGTGTGATGCGAAATTATTTCCAAATTCAGGTTTAACAAACATTCATATTTAATATCTACACACTGAAGAGACTGTAAATTATTTGTGATGGTAATTTCTTAAATGCTATTTTCTTTTATCAGAATTCAATAAATCATATTTTATTGCCATCACTGACTGCTTAGTTCAGGATACTCCCACCCTCCATGGGTTTTGAAGCCTCATCTGTCCCATCAATAGATGAACATAGATTTGGATCACAATTCTGTACTGAACAAGCCTGGTTCAGGATGTGATCATGAGTTCCATAGTGCATTACACTTCTCTCAGTGTTTAAAAACCGCCATGGCACAGAATAACATCGATACAGTCACATCAGAACAACCTCCATCTGCAACTGAAGTTTCTTTCTCGACTGGTATACTAAATATCTGTTGGAACAAAATTATTTTAGTGAATACATAATACACCATTTAAGTGGGAAAGACTGCTTACAGTAAAACAGGTGTTTTTCCCCTTTCTTAAATTGAGGGAAACCAAATGAAAATAGACCACAGCAATGGACCCCCTACCACAAATGCATAATTTTATATATATAAAAAATAACTAAGGACAACTAATTCTGGGCAGGAAGTCCCTCTTGAATATTTTCTGGTGCTGGTATGAGATGTTGACTAGCCTACATTGAGAAAGACGTTTAATGTTTTGATTTGCAGAGAGAAAAATAGGAGCTAGTGGAACATGGTAACACAGTGGAGCCCACTGGCCTCATTATCCTCCAGGGTTTGGGGTTTGAATCCTACCACTGCTCTCTGTGTGTGGGGGATGCTTGCTTGTTCTCCCCATCTCTCATTGGTTTCACCCAGGTACTCTGGTTTCCTCCTGCAGTCCAAAGCTGTATAATTCGGCTAACTGGCACTTCTAAATTGCTCTTAGTTTGTGTTTGCATGTGCCTTGCAACAGACTCAATGGGATATATGCATCCTGTGCTGCCTGGGATCGAGTCCAGGACCCCCCTAACCAGGATGACAACGGAGGAGAGCAATGCGCTGGAAATTTGATAGCTAATAATGTGTTATGTAGAATGCTTGAGAGTACCAATAATGCACTTAGTCAGGCTTTGCAAAATTTTTCTGTGGATGTATTGTTAAAGACCCCTGCTATAGGGGTAAAATGTGTAACGTATGGTTGGCCGTTAGGTTGCTTTTTTCCACATTTATTAAAAAGCACATGCTCCATGCATGCTTAACATGCAGGATTTACTTATCCCCTTGAAAAAAACCTAATTTCAAATCTTTCCAAATCATTATAAATTAACATACGTGCCAGAAAGGAAATCACGAATTTGTCCGTACATAAATAAAACTTTTACCATATGTTTTGTCACTCACACAAGGGATTCCTTTCTTTCATCGTGACGAATGATGAAAAATATTATGCCAGAAAAACAGACAGTATCTCATTGTTTTTATAGAGTTGAACTTTGTTATGACAAATAATGATGAAATGATTCTGTTCTTCTCCAACAAAACAAAATTAATCACAAGACAGATTAGGCCTTAAGAGAAAAGGCTTGTGCCATTTATACAGACAAATATTAAGAAAAAAATCATTTATTGATGTTCAACATATTAATATATTCATATCTTTGTATTAGCCATAATTATACTTAGCATGAAATTGTACTTTTACAACATAACTATTGGTAAAATACATTTAAAGGTGTATTGCGGTATATTACCTTTTATGAAGCTTTGCTGTCTTTCATGCAAAAAAGGGTCCCCTGCGAATTCTCACTACAAGTAATGTCATAGCAACATTTGACACTTAAAATTAAAACGAATTCTAACAAAGAGGAACGTCACAAATGTCAGATATAAGCTGAACGACAGTTTATAGCAAAAAAACAGCAGCTATAAAGCAAAAACTGGGCTGTATATTAAAAAAACATACATAAAAAAGTTGATGCGTGATATTTACAGTTCTGTGCTTAAAATGGCCTCGCCTTTGTGCTGATGAGAATATGAACACTGTCTCATGTGTGATTTACCTACACGTGCAACACATTTTCCTTGGGCTCTGCTGTAATGATCCCCATTTGATATTGATTGCCAGAGAGTCATTTTGACGCAGAGAATAGTAATGATTTCCTAAAAATAATCATGTTCCACAGAGCTCGATGCAAATTGAAACACTCATCTTCAGTAAAAGAGAAGCCTATCTAATGTGAGCATATGTTGGGCTAATCCATTTTACACACCCTTGTTTTATATGTTTTGTAGTTTAAATCAGATTCAGCCTTTTGCGAAATTACCCAGAATACCCCCCTCAAGCCCCCCCCATTGGCAATATTGTCTTTTTTTTTTCACATTTTCATTCATCCAAGATCTCAACTTTCCAGTCAACTGTGTGCCAGGTAGAACCTGTTTTTAGTTAGGATGAGAGTAAATAAGTCTGTGTGTGTACATGTGACAGAGTTCGTGGTGCCAGAGCTGCTCGACTGATACGTCGGCAAGGTGAGGTGAAGCACCGCACATGCTCAGTGCGGGAAGCCAGACAGAGTGGGCACCCCGGGGCCAAAGCTGCAGGTGCTCCCCCTGACTGTCCAGCTGCGTGCTCCTCTCTGATCACACCGTGCCCCATCCTCACCTCCTGCACTGCAGTTTAGTTAAATACTTGACAGGGGTAGCCACAGGGAGAGAAGGCATGTGGTGAGCAACACAAGGCAGGCGTGGCCATCTCGGTGGGCGCGGCCTTTCAGAGACTCCTGATTGGTTTCATGCTGGCTGGGCAGACTCTGCATACTGGTGGCAGGCTGGGTACGGCTGGCACACATGTCATACAGGTTGCCTGAGAATTGCATCTTCTTAGACTCTTGCCGCAGGGATTCCCACACTGCAGCTGCCTCGTCTGGGCACCCTGCTAGCACCACGTTCGCACAGGTGTGAAACTCATCCCAAGACCTGCAGGGGGCAGCAGAGGTGATTCACAATCTAGGCAGAACACCCGTGTCGAAGGAAAGATCTTCTTTTTTTCTCCCTTATCATGCACCGGATCGAACAGCTGAATACAAGAAGGCAGATGATTCTAGAAAATAAAAAATATTCTTGAATAGAAACAATACACTTCAAACCCTCACGCGGACTGAATGTCCCTGTAAATGAGCTGATTAGAGTCATAAATTCTGTAATAACGTGACAGCAGCAATGTTAGAAATAGTGAAGATTGGTCATTAATTATGTGTGCTGTGGAATATAATACATTGTGTTATATTCTTCTAGGCTACTGAGATGCTCTTAAAATCAAGCCTTTTGTTACAGTGCACCTAGGGTCCCCGGTGTATTCCCATCGAGGGCCTTCGGCTGATCTCGCAAATCGATGCGCCGGCACGGATGCACTCGTGACTGGATGGGTCTCGGTTAGTCGCTGCTCCACACCCGCGGTGGCACTAAAAGGGACATGTCTGTCTGCTTTGTATCCGGGCAGCCCGGGATTTAATAAAGCCATGAATTACGCACGTGTGCGTATATATAGAAAGACATAAGGGGAAGGGAAAGAGAGAGAGTTTCAATTTTTAATGAAGCGCTCTCCATCAACATGGACAGAGAGTTGGTGGTGGGGGGGTGTAGACGGTCTGCAGGAAGTCTCCATTACCTAACATGGGAATGAAGCAAGGGAGGGATAAAAAAAAAAAAAAAGCTCTACCAGACAGTCCTGCTGCATGAATGATTCCCAGCACTCCTTGTTGTAACATGGCGCTCATCAAACGTCAGTAATTATCTGATCTGGGGGAATCGTGGGATACTCTTTCCAGTGACCAGAGGGTTATTGTATAAGATACAGGAACACAGTGAACCTGTAGGGCAGCAGTTCTCTTGGGCACCTGTTTGACTTTCAGCCTCATCTCCTGACAATGGATTTTGGAATCGACTTTGTGGAAATATTGTATGACTGTCTGTAGTATACAACGAGCAGTTAAGTTTTTAATCGGTTTGTCAGCATTATGTGCCTCAGTCATGACCGATACTGGGAAAATGAGGGGAAATACCGTGGGTTTGTGTGTGTGTGTGCCTGTATGTTTGTTTTTGTTGTATTTATATTTCTTTGTTGTTTCCACATGTATCAAGGTAGTCTGCCAGGCTCGCACGCAATCACCTGCACACGCCGTCAATCTCCTGAGTATCCTCACCCCTCTGCAGGCTCTCAGACATGCGGTCCCCCAGGGCCAGAAGACATTGAGCGAAGCCCCTGTAGATGGAGCCACACCTCCTGCTGACCGCAGCAGAACCGGGAGCGGGTGCCAGGACTACAGGAGAAAACACAAAGACATCAGGAGACATTGCTTTAGCCCGGTCCAGTTTATGACATCTGAGCAGGTGTGTTTCAGCACATCCTCTCACAAACCTATGCTGAAGACTCAGATGTGCAAGTGTGAAGTTTCCCCTCCCATGCTGTGTGTAATACAACTGGTCCCTGACCATTACAGCGTTTGTCTTCCTAGACCACAGCAATGTGCAACAACAATAAGCTAATGAAGTTGTCGCAGGAATCACAGAGAAGCGTAACCCTCCTCTCACGTTGATTCATCGTTATACCATCTTCCTGTGACAATCATCCTTCCCCTTGCACCCCAGGTACCTAGAAACAGCCAACAAACTGTGCTATTTTAATCATCAAGGAAAGTACATCTTGCTTAACTGATGATTCGATGTAAAGCAACTTACAGTTTTTTGTTAGGCTCATTTAGTTAAGTCCCTTGCTCTAAGGCAGTACCACAGAAGCCCACCCAGAACTTGATCAGGAACCTTTACATGACTAAACAGGCAGCCAGCCATTATGCTACCCTGGCGTAGATGACCACCCTTACCTCAGGTTGCACTGCGGGGTTTTGGGCTCAATAATGGAGAAGCTCACTTCAATCAAACCTACTTTCCACAATTTTAAATGACACAGAGATGAGCTGCCAAATGCTGCAGCTGTTCACACTCCTGGTGAGTAGGAAATACCTCAAGACCATCTGATTTTGGTGTGACATACATAAAGGTCAGGTCCTAGGAGCTTTCTAATCGGACCCACCATGGCAGCCCTTGCCCTTCCAGCATTAGTGTGTCCAGTAGGCGACATACAATACTAAACTTGCATTAATGCTACGTTTACAGTGAAGCTAGGCCATCAAAGTGCGAGCCTGCGACAACATTGCTAGGGTAACAGGTGTCACACGAAACTAAGGAAATTAATCGCCTTGCCACCCTACTGTGATGTGATTGTTGGTTGTGAGATGGCTGCTCCACCCTACCTCGATGTAGGTGGGGGAAGGTACCACAAGCACAGAGCAGCAAACTCTAGACCCTTGGACAGAAGATGCTGAGCACAGGCCAGCACCATAATTAACAGAACAATCCCATCAGCCGGGAGTTGTGTTCCCACCAGCATATTCACCACCTCCCCACACGTACTGATCACAGCTCCATGGTACCGTAACATCAATTAAAGCCCACAGCAGAGAGCAGGTGGCTGTCGTTAGGCAGCCGTTGCTCTGCAGGAATAACTACCACAGTCTTGCCCTTTTACAAACTGGCAAGTAGATGTGCTGGAACTGCTATGGCCGCCCTTCCTAGGGTCATTAGGGCCGGACGATTTATGTGGTGCCTACAATTTTTGCTTCAGCTCTTTGTCAAGCAGGGAGCTGTGGCCCATCCTAGGAGATGCTTGGAGAATAAAATCCTCATGCACACATACACACACTCAGTTGACAACCAGGTTGGCGTAGCAGATAAAGTGGATTCACAGGACCACTGCTGTTATCAGCTGCTATTTAATAAAAACATGACACAGCATGGCTTACTCAGAGTCACCAAATAATGTACATCTTGAGTTTCATTAGGTACTTTAAGGACCGTGCATTCCCACAATACAAATTAACCTGGTCTTCGTGGTCCACAGAGTTTCGAGAAATTATTAGTCTTATTAGGCCCACCCCCACAGCAAATGCTGGAAAGTGAATGTAAAACATAACATTTAAAAATCAGACAAAATCAGCCTGAGTAGGTAGTCTTGCCTCTGTGGTTCAGGGCTGTCAACCACAGAGTATGATGAGAGTTTCAGACTGGAAGATGTAAGTTTAACTGGCCAGCACCATCTAAATATACTGTCCAACCGTGACTGGCTGCCTCTTCTCTGAGGGTATGCACCTCTCCTGTAGGAATGGATTTAACTGAAGCCAGCTGTCCTGTTAGGGGGTGAATCTGAACATCAGTCACCTGACTTTAAGGTGTGTTAGTAAGGAATGATCTCTTGGCTTTATGGTGCTGCATGCCCGTAAGAAGTGAATCTAAGTACGGCTCACCTCACTTTGGGGTGTATCAGTACGTCAGAGTCAGAACGAGATACAACAGAGAGGTAAACCCGAGGAACCTTATTTGGCTCAGATGACAAATGAAAAGCAAACGTAGCTAACAGGCGGACAGAGGTGTGGTTAAGATTTGATTCTTACATTTTATTGCAACAAAGTTATTGATTTTCTGTGATGTTTTGCAATGTGGTCAGAGTCTTGGTTTCATTCATCCCCATGAACAATTAATGATGACTTGTAGATAGAAGCAGAGTGATAAAGAGACTGTGAAACAAGGACAGAAGGTGGGAAAATAGAGAAAGGGAAATTGGAAAGGGGGATGATTGAAATATGAAGATATTGACACCTCTGCCACCAACTGTATGTCCGTCGTGAGGACATCAGCAAACTCTATTCCCTAAGGGAAAACAAACTTATGGCTTTCATTTTTCCACGATCAATCACACAACGACAGTGGCAAGCAGAATCAGCTCATCTAATCGAGCTGCATCATGAGCAATTCTGGCATGTAGCGTTTCATTGAGCACAATACGATTAAGCTTTTTAATCGTTTTTAATTGTGGCCCAGCACATCCTCCACTTTGTAGTAAATTCAGTCACTTGCATGTGAAGAAGACGGCCATCTTGCTGTGTGTGTGTGTGTGTGTGTGTGTGTGTGTGTGTGTGTGTGCCCCACACCTGGGAACATCTAGGACATAGGCAACTCAGCATAAGCCTGTGAAAGACAGAGGGAATTTAACACGCTAATGCAAAAAATCTGACAGATGTTAACATCTCCTTCATACTTGATAAAGTATGAGACTCTAGCCCTGTGATCTGCCCTACCCTGTTCCAAAAACATCCATAGATGTCAGTCTACAAAATACTTTCTTGACTGTGGAACTGTCCTTTTTTTTAATCCAGTGGCTTTGCATGCACATGCCCTGCACCATAAATGTCTGCGGAGATGGGTGGCCATGACGTTTCTGATTGTGCAGGTGGCTATCTGAGACTGTTTAATATGAGTGGACTTCACAAGTCTCTTGATCAAAGCACTAGATCACTGAGCACCACGACCGCGCCCCGCCCCCCCCCCACCCCCGCACCAAGACACACCAACCCACAACACACGAACACAACACCAGCAGACAGCACACGAGAGAAC
>JAACJT020000016.1:17251571-17276670 GCA_009936485.2 Gymnarchus niloticus | reverse complement strand
GCCATCCAATCAGATATCAGTAACATTTTTGAAAGCAGAAGAAATTCTTGTTAATTTTGGTTGCATTACTGTTTATTGGTATACAGTTTAATGGTCAATTATGTTTTTTTTTCCCAAGCCAATGTACATTTTCTGCCCAGATAAATGGCCTCAAATGGCTTCTTTGCCTGCCTAAGACTTTTCCAAAGTACTGCACAAAATACTATACACATGCATTCACATACACTCACACACATTCATGCCAGTGAGTCAATCAGCGGTGGCTTCTATGGTTCCCACAATGCATCGTACCCGAGGACTATTTTGACGAAGGCACTCAAAAAGGCACTTGTACTACATTCAAAAATGGCAGCATTCGCTTCCAATCCAGAAGACACGTCCTTCCTGTGACGACGATGGGCTATGTCGGTTGCTGTGTCAGCTGACACGTGTCCCACCTCATACAGGTGGAGAAGGGTAAAAAAAAAAAAAAAAAAAAATGGGAGAGAGTACCCGGTCCTCGTGAAGCAGAGCCAAGGTCTGGCACACTTCCTCTGGGCCATCCTCGCCCTCCTCGGGGATGAAGGGGCACCAGATGAGCCTCCGGTTCGGGTTCAGCGGTGTGCGGCTGGGCCTTAAAACATGCG
Source organism: Gymnarchus niloticus (assembly GCA_009936485.2). Classification (NCBI taxonomy): domain Eukaryota; kingdom Metazoa; phylum Chordata; class Actinopteri; order Osteoglossiformes; family Gymnarchidae; genus Gymnarchus; species Gymnarchus niloticus. The sequence continues at coordinate 17,276,044 of JAACJT020000016.1, read as the reverse complement.
CGATGATCTCCTCTCTAGGGTGGGGTTAAAAAAAAGACCCATTAAACATGCCACTAACACATACTCATGCCACTGTCCAGCTGTGCTGGTGAACAGACTGAATTTACACTATGCAGCAGTCTGGAACAAAATACACTTTAAATCTCCATCTACACTGGTTTTTATAGGGGAGGATTCCTGTGTAAATGCAGTTTTGATTTGAGTTTTATTTTAACGAGGCTTTATGGTTTCCATTAATAATTGTTAAAGGGTACCCTTTACACTTAAAGGCTCCGATTAATGAAGCTTGAACCCACTCCACGGGCAGTGTGGTGGTTAGAAATCCACAACCTACCGGTTCAGGCCCGAGTAGCAGCCTTTTAACCTCATTTACCCGTTTGAACTTTCTTCGTCTTATGAAGCATCGTAAGGCCGACATACCGGATCTTGCCGCCACAGATGCTGAGCTGCCAGACGAGCAGGCTGCCGGCCTCGTCCACACAGGCCAGCTGGTCGGAGTCGAGGTGGGAGAACGCCAGGTCAGTGACAGCGCCAGCGAAGCCCTTGAGCAGTGTGCGCTCCGCTGTGGCCAGGCTCAGCACGCGGATCATGGCCAAGCTGTTGGCACCTGGGTACGCACGTACACACACCTCTCTGATCACAGGCACACAGACTGTGAAACAGCAAATAGAGCAGCACACAGCCTAAACAGAGGAGCTTGTACTGATCCCACTGATTACATAGCTTCACTTACTCACTGAAGAAATTATCAACATTTTACTGTAATTAATACAATATTGAGCTTATTAACACATCTTTACAATTTTTAAAACACAGACAGATCTTTTTAAAGGATGAAGTAAATGAAATCTGCGTGTACTGAATAGGATTATAACAAGAAAGCAAAGACTGCAACTGAACCCAGTTTTGAGAGCTAATGTTGCAGCGCCCTCTGTATGGTGATAGACTGTTACTACAACAATTTGACCCAGCAGGTGAAGCAATCAGAAATGCAATTTTAATCTGTTTCGGGAAAGCACGAACCCAGTCTTTGAGGGCTCATGTCCCACAGTTCAATTACTGCCTCATTAGCATGTGAAATACCAGACAAACAGACTATCCACTTGTTTCAGTAAAGCAATTACAAGCTTCAGTTACATAGAAGAATGACAAACTGTACTAAGCTGACCATTTATGTTGCAGTGGAACCCCAATGAGTGCTGGTGGTGAAATGTGACTGAAATATGAATTCCAGTAATATGCCACTTCCTGAATCTCTGTACAATGACAAATAATATAATAGAACAATAATCACTACAAAATAAAGCAATCATTATTTCCCGGCAAACACTGCAAAGATATAACTGAAGGAAATATTTTTACAAATGCTCACCTCTGATGACATACGCCAAGTAGGAGTTGGACACTGCTATCAGATTACCGTAATAATACTTGTGTTCCCAGTCATAGTTTGCCATAGGTTGGATTTTAACCTGATCAACAAAATACAAAAGATTAGAATTAGGCTGTGGATTCCCAAATATAACAATTGAAATCTGTTGTATAAAATAATTCCTCAGAATCGCTCACACCAAGACACGCCCTTTCGATTTTAATATGCCAGTCACCTAACCTCTTGGACAGGATTACCATGTGCTGTCGTTTTGCCAGCAACAACTGCCTTCACATCGGCTACTTAATTTGTTTGAGCTGAACCAATCAGTGATTGAGTATGTGATAATCCCACCCTCCATGGGTTTTAAAATTTTGCTCCTCCCATGCCTACATTCACCTGCTTCATCCTTTCCCTCCCCTTCACAAATCCACCCTTCACCTTGTTGCTGCCCCGGGCTTTGCTCTTGATGTTGGAGTCATGGCTGGCGACAATCTCCACATCGCCGGACGAAATGGCAATGCTAATGGAGCTGTCATCACCAGAGAGATGTCTGGGAAACACAGCAATTCCACGTCTTCGCATATCAGATTCTAATTTAAATTCTGCGCACTACAAGACAATTATTTCACAAATATCAGGCCGGTTTCCTTAAAAGCAATAAAACAGATTGTTTGGGGTTTCCTTCATCTCAGTGCATCACTTTATCTGCAGCAACAATGTTTGAATGCAACTTATCAACCAAGAACTTGTAATAAACATTCCTCCTTGCTGTGTCAAAGGCAAGCATATTTTACAAGGCCTGTCAAACTAATTATAAGGCTACCAAAATCTACTCTTCACAACCAAATAGAAACTAAATAATAAATTATTACTGATTGTTTAGTTTTAATATGTAACATCTTAATTATAAATTCAAGTTGTTTGCCGGTATAAATGTGTAACTGTACTTATATATGACAGTAAAGTAGTCAGTTACTATTCATTGGAATTGAAGTCTTAATGAGCACAAGCCAAAAATGCTCCTGGTTTGGTTTTATTTTAATATGTATTAAATATTCCTTTCCATTTCAAGTCAACCCGCATGCCCGAACTTGTCTGCTCACTGAGACACAAACATGCACCATAAGAGGAGGAAGAGGAGGAAGATTCACACATGATCTGACGTTCCTGGGCGTTCATGCTGCCGGGGTGGGTACAGGTCGATCTCAGCGGCTCAGCTCCTTCTTCATGGACTAGGATGCCCGACCCAAAAAGGCCATTGAGGGCGCCGTTAAAAGACGTCTTTTGGCTTTCGGCTGGGGTTTTTCCTAAGTGACGATTAAAAAGATTAAGTCATACGAACAGAAGCCTCTAGATGCAGCGCAAAACACATTTTATCTCCTTGTATTCCCCTTTATGGTGTCCAGCTGTTTCACTGCTGGACTTCATATTTATAAGGGCTGGGGGGAAAAATATATATATATATATATATATATCAATTAAGAAGCGCGTTGTGTGAAGTGTGCCAGGCTGTCAATTTTAAAAAGCACACATGATGTCTACAGATCGAAGCGCTCTCTGGGGAGGTGTGTAATAATGTAAGCCATGTTAGCCGATTATTACATAAAGGAGGGCGCGTCAGTATGACATGAGCTCGCATCTTCTGGCTCGAATAATAAGAGCACGAATGCGTTAGATGCCACTAAGCACCCCGGCCAGCCCGTGGTCTCCTGGCGCATCCCCGGCCACAGCTCCGTCTCTACCGGCTCCTCCATCATCCCCCCGGCCACTCACCGGTACCGCCGCCAGCTCGCTCCAGCTTCAGGATATGGCGGAGATGCTGGGTCGCGTCCTCTATGTCGATCTCCGCGCTTGAAGCCATGGGGGAGGGAAAGCGTGGGGGGCCGCCCGCAGATGGTAGTCAGTGCGCCCGGCTCCGGCTCCCCCACCAGCCGCCGGCTCTAACCGCTTTCCGCTCCAGCTGGGAAACCCGAACCCGAACTCGCCCCTGCCGAAGCAGCGCGCCGTGGATCGACCCTGGATTGAGGTTTCTGGTCAGCTTACGGTCCTCAGCACCTTAACGGTTTGCGGTGTGTCGTGTAGGTCATTAAAAGTTGTCTTCCCGTCCCCTCATTTGAGAGGTGCAATTAACAGATCTGTATCCATCGTTCTTTTACTCGTTTTATTTTTTTTTTTTTTTGCAAGAAAAGTCAGCAACATTAGTCGGACGTTTTGAAACGGGGGTATTAACTGAACCCAGCTGACGTTAGATATCAAATTCCTGATTCACCTTTTCCAGTCCTTCAGACCAGTGATCTATTGCAGTGCAGCACAAATTTAAACAGTGGAAAAATAAAACCCCACATGCAATCCCTCTATACGCGAACTGGTTTACCAATTCTGTAGTGTTGTATAACCACAGTGCAACAGTCTAAGGCAATATTCACTTTTTACATAATGTGCTATCGTTTAGACTGAAACAGTTTTGCGAGAAAAAATAAGTAACATCTAAGACTAGTCATGCAAAAACACTAACTGACATGGAGAATCAAGTTAACCTTTCTTAAACTGGGGACCACCCAACAAAAATAGACCAGCTTTATGTGGAAATGGGTTACATGAAGATTTAGATGCTTGAATGATGGTTTTGTTCATTGCTAATGCAGCTGCTCTCAACTGGATCGTCTGATCTTTTGCATAACTGTCAATAGTATTAAACACTGGATCGCCATCTTCACCAGGATATTTAAAGCAGAGGTTTCATCATTATCGTGGGAGGGCATGACCGTTACACACAGATCAACAAAACCGGCAAACCGCTTGTGGGCACAGGCCAGTTACCAGTAAGAGAGATGTATCCTTTAAATTGTCTTGCCTGCTTAAACAGTTCTGCAACCGGGCCCATACAGACTATAGCTTTTCAAAATAAATCACATTCTCTCATTTTTTTAAGGGAAAAAACAACATTGCAAAGCAAAGAAAAAAGCAAAAAGACAACACCCAAAAGAATTGTGAAAAGAATCCAAAATTAAGAAAAAGTCAAGATTTATTGTGTATTGTGGCTGTAGTAATCACCCTGGGACAGTGGAGGAGGGACAAGGTAGGGCTGGTCAGTCATGTTTCTTTGGATTGCTGGAGCAACCTGTCAGGATGTGTAAAATTAAATGCCAGTCAACTAAGAAAAAAAACTGAGCCCAAATACCAGCAAAAAGAATGTACAAAATGGTGTAAAAGTAAGTTTTTCCTGGCATTGTTAAATTCAGCTAGTCTAGCTTTCCAACATCATGCAGAACAGTGCAAGGGCAACGACAGGCTGCGGGTGGCTGTAGCAATTCAGCATAGGGACACAGGTTCGCGTCTCAATGTTTGCTTGTGCCTGCATGTCAATTCTGTCCGCTGACTGGTTGGTTTTTCTTGTGTGGGTGTCATCTGGAATCCAGGGTAGAGGAGGTCGACTCTCAGAGAGGCATGGATGTAGGGAGCTGGGCGAGGAAGGCTGGGCCAGGGGCAGCCCCTTGACCCCCCCCATCCGGTGCTCGTTCCCCACTTCCCACCTGCGCCTTTAACCAAAATTGTGTATCGCCAGCCGGAACATGTCGTTGGTGCACACCCAGGCGTCGTTAATGCTCTTCAGGAGGAAGATCTGATGGAACCCCATGATGGGGTCCTCGTCAGCCTGGCAAACAAATGGCAAAGGACAGTGTTGGACAAACCACACTTCCGTTCATTTCACAAGCTCTTAATGACCACACAATACAAAACCAAAGACGAACCAGATATTAAACAATGAGTTTTAGTAAAACAAGTGTATATTTTCAAACTGCTTCAGAGCAAAAGGTAAACAGGTAATCTGTCCAATCTGTGCCAAGGATCTGGCTCACTTCACACTAAATGCAGGCCATGGTGTTGAGCCAAGGCATTAAAGTCTCGCTCTTCCATTCCAGGAACACTGAGAGGAACCTGTAGTGCAGCTGTAGCTCCCACCCAACATGGTACCCTTAATGCATGGATCAGGGCTTTCTCAACTTCACCTTTGAACAGGACTAAGTTGATTCATCTAGGATCAGCAGGTAGCTCCTGACCTGCTGGCCCCAAACTCCTATACTGGGCCTTCCTATAGCAGCCAAGAATTAGGTACTTAACTTTGACTGCTCCAGTAAAATACACACTGGTGTTAATGGGTAAAAAGAAAGCTACTTTGGCTAAGCGGCCAAATATGAAAGCAAAAAGCCCTCCCACCCCAAAAATTTCAGACCAGTCCATGCTTCAGTAATTCAAAATTCGTGCAAGACGTCTCAAAGCAACATGCTGTTTGAGACCAAATCATTCAGCTGGTTCTGCCAGAGCATCGACAAGCACCGGACAAAGTACAAATCTGAAGCTGACGCACAGCAATGCGTTCCGCGGCCACAGTGCAAAACCAGACTGAAAATGGAAACGCTGGGGCATGACTGTGCACAAACTGTCAGGCTTCAGAGTCATCAGGTAGGAATTTCACAGCCACCCAAAATGCATCAGGAATCTTAACTATGACACGGTCCAAAGACAGCACCGTCGTCAGCAGCTGGGTCGTAACTAAAGGCGTGCCTGCCTGTTAACTGATATGCTAACAATCCTGCGCTTGCATGCACCAAATACAAGTGCTGTTTTCTAGCTCAGTGGAAGACATTGAGCCGCAAGCCACAGTATGGTCAGTCTTATAAGCCCAATCAAGCTTGGGCCACCCACACATCATGTAGGTCCTTACTGACAGGCAGTGGGAAGGAAGAGGAATCAGGGCAGGTCAGTGGTCAAAGGTTGTGCAGGGCTAGCCTGAAGACCTCGTTGGTGCAAACCCAGGCACTGCTATAGCTTTTCAGCAGAAAGGTCTGGTGGAAGCCCAGAACCTGATCATCATCATCTGCCTGAGGACACGGAAATGGCAGTAAAAAGGCACGGAAAGGCAAGACAAACCAGCCACTAGTGCTCCTGAGGAGACAAGCTGGTCAGACTGAGCTCATGGGTACTTGTTTCACAATCAGAGCTCAGGGATCCAGTTCTGAGTGCAATTTCTCTCCCAACTCAAGCCTTCAAACGAGGGTCCCAAAAATCCCAAACGTGAAAGTCTCAAAATCTCTAACTTAATTTCCATATATAACTACCTATTTCCCCATGTTAGCAGTAATAAAAAGCTTTCATAAAAACCCAAGAAACACTAGCCAATATAAACCAAGCAGGTCCGGAGAAGCTCAAATACAAGCAGAGGCCCAAAGAAACCCCAAAATTCAGGCCTTCATACTCAATCAGCCTGGCATGCGGAACAACCTCTAAAACTGAGGTGTTTTTAATAAAAGAAAACTGTGCTGCCACTTCACATAACACCAAATGACCTGAAATGAGCCTTGCTAATTAGAGCGGCAGACATGACAATCAGAGCAAAGGGTCCACTTCTGAGAGTACAGGACAAGTGAGGAGAAAGGTTTACAGGTTACAGGTTTCTTAACTTCAGCAATGCCACTATTCATAAAACATATTTAAGTGCTTGTGTAAAAATCCAAAGTTTCTTGGATGTGCAGCAACTCAAATTGTTAATATAGCTAATAAGCAATAATTAAACAAGTAAACTCCCACCTAGACAAACACACTAAATGGACATCTGGTAAAATGCATCTTTAAACATGAAGACCAAATGTTGCATTAATGAATGTTTAATAATTAAGATTTAATCTTTAAACTGTGTCATTAGAATATGCATGCCTTTTGTGTCCATTACACTGCACATATACACCCTGAATAAATAAAAGATAAAATGTTTTTTTCCCCTCTTACACCAACTACAGAACTGAAATTTAAATTTCTGAACTCAATCCACTTATAAACAAAGGTCCTACTGACATCATAGATGTCAGAAATACTCAGAGGGAGAGGGAACAAAAAAACGGATTTGAGTGTCAAGAGGATCTTACTTTTAGTTGTCCTACTACCATACTCAATATACAGCTATCAGGAGTTGGCTGGTGGTCTTGTGCCGTTATGCTGTGAGCGATTTTCGTGAAAGGAAGGCTCTGGTGAAAAGTGGAGTGAAAAAGGAAAGAATTAGAACATGAATTATGCCAGGAGACATAGATTCATTGAATTAATAAAGCAATTATACGCCTATGTATGTGATGCCCATTAACGTGGTACCATCGCTACTGAGGGTCCTAGCATGGATACGGGGGCACATTAAAGACATGACCCACTGTGTCACTGATGACGTGATCATGGAATGCACATAATAATTACCATTAAATACTGTACTGAATGAGGTGTCATCACACCCTTGAGTAATGCTCTGTTTGAGAGCAAAATGCCATTGGCATTTCCAACATATTGTGTCCCATTTTCACGTTTGAGGCACTGCTTGTGAAAACAAACATCAGGTGGAGATTCATTAAAGCCTCACCAGGATTTACAGTAAAGAATTAACACCCATCGTTATTCTTACAGAAAGTTTCTCAACAATTGCTGCTTTTCCCTGGAATTGCTGTCCTTCCCACGTAAGGCATGATGCGTCAATCTGCAAGAAAAACCAGCAATGTGTAAGCAGAGCCAATCAGGAAGGGGAAGAGAGGGCCGAGGGACATGGAGATTACCCACAATACAAAGGGGGCTGGGCTCTACAGCGAAACACTTACACATATACAAAAGCACCATGTTAAAATGTATGAAATCTATTTATTATTAGCAAAGGCATCTGTCTTTCAGCATATTCCATCTTGCTCTCCTTAAGGACATACACATATACAGGAGAGCAGAGGCCTGGGGTTAGAGCACAAGGTTCTCCATTTATCAGGCAGCCCTGGAGCAGTCTTAGGGTTATAGGCCTTACTCAAGTGCCCAACAGTAATATGGACATTTTTCGCCAGTCATGGGATCTGAACCAGCAACCTTCCAGTCACTGGCACAGACACCAAGCCTGCAGAGCCACATGTAAAAGTGTTCCGTTTACCGATAGCAAAGCAGGCAAATGACACAGTAGATCACAACACAGTATGGAGCACATTGTCATTGGCTCGTCACCCTGGAAGGATGTGAATTTGAGAACTACAAACGGTTACCTGGCCTCCATCCCCTGTAGAGAACAGGGAACAAAGACGAGTGCAACCATTCTAAAAGGGACTCACTAGGAATTTTACTACATCCACAGAAGCCCACACTGTCTCCTTTCTGCAGGCTGACCACTCTACAGCCTGATGTGTGGAACTGACGAGTGGCATAACACTGATGAATGCAAGACTTCACAAGCCGGAATGTGCATCAGGCTCAGGCACCCCCCACGGACACAGGGACAGGGTCGAGGCCTGCGAGTAGACTCACATATATTGCTCCAAGCTGGGTCCTGTCGGTATCAAACAACTGATAATAGTGCTGTACAAAGCTGGATCCTATCTGCTCCCAGATTGGCTTGTCTCCCATCCTGATTCAGCCAACAGGTACTGTGGAGGGAAAGAGAAAAATACCATATACGTGTAGAAGAAACTAAACCTGCTGAAAGAAGGGAGACAGAAGATCTAGCAACAAAAAGTAAACAGCTAGAGAAGATGCAGGAAACAGACAGCTCTCGATTAGCTTAATACTCTTGGCATCTCCTTGCGCCCTGAACATAAACAAATACCATTCCAGAGATTCATAAACAGCCATTAATATTCCAATAACACCACAGCCCAGGTAGCTGGGTGTGGAGAGCTGGGGTGGCAGATGGGAAGATGGCAAAGGGGACTTTTCGGTGTTCAAGTTTCTCAATCAGATGCCCAACTATAATCGTTATATTATTAATGAAGCCTTGTGCAGCCAAGCGAAGGTGCACCATGTCGAGGAGCCCTTAAATACTCTTCTGTGCTCCCAAATGCAGGAAGTGCCAAGCCATTTCCTACATTAGCATACCATCCACACCCATGGGTGACAGAACCCTGTCACAGTGACACCAATGCCAGCACACACACGAGTTGAGCCACCCCTGAAAGTGAGGAGCTCCACCAGCACTTTAGTTTGCTACAAAGGCAGCCAGTCGCCGATGGTTACCATTGCCAGGAACAACCTCCTTTAAAGGAAAGTTAGCCGTCTTAACTTACAGAAAAGCTACACCTGTACCTTTAAACCAGACGCAAAGGAATGAAAAGCTGTCCTTCATCAGGCTTCCTCATCCTCTCCACGGAGAGATGAACCATGAAATGTACAGAAACCGTAGCTCCCCTAACTCCTCCACCACACCCATCCAACCACTCGCTGCCTTGTAGAGCTTCTGTAGGACGATTTCTTTTTTTTTTTTATGTCTGTGCACATTATTCCAGCTCATCAGTGACATGTATAATCCATGACCCACCATGTCAACAGAAGCAATCTCACACCTGGGCTGCACTCTACATTTCTAATTTCAGATCCATAGCACGGCAAGAATCAACAGGGTATGCCAAGTATTTTCACAACAAAAGGAGAAGCCCACATTCTGTAAATAATTTCAATTAAAGCTCGTTATTACCACAATAACGTACTTTTTAAAATAACTGTTCATAGGTCTGAACATTGACTAAGCAGCAGTTTAGAACGACGCAAATCCGTAAATTAAGCAAAATTTCGATCACAAACTGCAGTGCAGTTTGAAATTCGGTCTTAGAAAATACGAACCGATGCAGTTCAGAACGGCTGGCGAAAGCAAGATTAAGTCAAGATGCTGTCGTTTTACAGCACATCTGTTCCTACCTACTGCATCAGTTTGCGGATACATACAAAAATGACCGGAAATAAGCGGCTCACCAGGATACATGCAATTTTTGTTCCATGCAACCACAGCGGGCCCTGAGATAAACTCTCGGTCTCAGTCAATGTGAGTAACTGGCACTCAGCATGGAGGTGACAGGGCAGAGGAGATGCCTTATGAAAAAGCGTAAATCACCACAACACGAGCAGAACAACAGTCAGCGCATGCACCCAGCCCAGGAAACGCAACGCCTGCTACTGTACAGCCCGAATGTAGACAAAAAGAACAAACCCCAAATCAGATACAGGGCCATTCTCCCTCATGCACCAGTTCATGGTACCAGTTCAGGGAAACAGGGAAACTTAACTTACAGTATGTGGGGGGTATCAAACACACAAGTTTATTGCATTTTTATGGACAGGGAAAAAAAAAAAAAAACCAACAGAATGACAACGTTAATTCATGTTTTTTTATGAATCAACAAGGTCACAGCATGGTAACTGCCTAGATGAAACGGATATACAGGTTCAGCTTGATTATACCGATGGGTTCAGGCCTGCAACCTGAAATATGAGCTTTTTAGTTTATGATTATGAGGAAACACAATATTACTAAAAAGCATATCACATGTACAGAGAGAGGTGACCTGCGGACAAAAAGACGGGCAAGGTCAGCTCATGTGGAGGCGTTTTTCGATTATGCACTTCATTTTAAATTTTGTATTTAACATATTGTTCTGAAAATAGACTATAATGGCCTTCGAGGTAACCGAGCAGAAAACTAACGTGACGGCTGACTACATCCAAAAGAAAAAACCAGAGACCCTGAGTGAGCTGGTTCCTATTAGCTGAAGACACAATCTTGCAACTAGTTTTCTGAATGGCTGCATTTGTTTCACTAAACTATTTTTAGTATGAACTTGAAGTGCACACTATTTCCATGGCAACCAGCTTCACAAACGGTGCTAAATAATCATTATTATTGCTACTTTGCCAATTTGCCATCATGAATGGACTTCCATTGCTAGCTTTTAGCCAAACTGTTTCTGCAGTAGGCTAGAAGGTACAGCAACAGGAACATAAGTGCATGAAGTGAAGGGTGCCACTCCAGCTCCTAAACGGGGACCTGCCATTGGACTCTTGAAGAAGGTGCTCAAACTAAGCCACCGAGTAAAATACCAATATGAATACAATCTTGGAAATCTACTGATTATAAAACAGGGGGTCTTAATCCTTTTTTGATCCATGGACCCGAATAACAAAATCGGCACCCTGTTGGGATCCTAGAGGAGGATTAACCACAATGACAGCAGAGCCAGACATAATCATATGGCGACCCATGACGAAACGAAACAAGGCTTTTAAAAATTAATTTGCATGGTTTTGACAAAAAGCAGTTGCATTCCAGTCAACTGATAAAACCTCGATAAGAAGAAAAAAAAAAAGTGAAGAGGTGCAGAAAATAAATGACAAGACAGGACAGGACAAAAGAAATTCCCAAAGACCCCTGTCATAGCAGATGCATTAAAGTTAAAAGCAGAGAAAATCAAAACTGGACAACTACACTACCTGACCCGTCAAGACACCCCACACCGGTACACACTGACAAGGCAGCTGGCTGTCAGGTCACCCCCTTCCTAGTTACAAACTTTTCAAGAATGTATAATAGGCTAGGAAACTGGGAGGATTTCAGGGAAGCAGTGCCGATACTGTGCCGGCCATCTACTCAGCTACAAAGGAGACTTCAAGCTGGAGCTCGGCACCGAGGGGGGGAAGGGGGGTCGCCTCGTCTAGGTGCTGCTTACCGGAGGATTTACAGCCGGCGGCGGCGGACCTGCGCGTCTACCCGCTAACGTCGGTGGCCTGAAGGGCTGCGCCGACTCAACTTCACGTCTAAATGGGGGGGGGGGGAGGCAGGGAGATGGGCTTCGGACTGCGGCCGGCGTGCGGAGACACCCAACTCCGCAGGCAGCACGTGCTAAAAATACCACCCCCCACAGCCGCCTCGCGCAGCCGAGGGCCCAAAGTAACGTTGAAGTCCCCCCCCCAACATAGGCGTGTCTAAAACACTTCTGCCGAGCCACACCGCCTGTCAAAAAAAAAAAAAAAAAACGTAATTTCCTTAAACCGTGGCGACGAGGTGGTTATTACGCCGAAGCGTACATTTCTGACGGATACATTTTTTTAATAAATAGACTATAAATCATTGCACGCGGTAACTTACCGGACGCCCAAAAACAGCTAGCTACTGCTGTTTCCCCAGTTATGGCGATCAGCAAGTGCGGCTGAGTCAATCCGCGTCTACTGGACAGAGCATGCTCACATTAACGGACCCGCCATATTGCATTATGGGAATTGGAGTTCGTTTACTGCGACTAAAGAACTACGGTAGGCCTAAAAGCATCTCCACTCTAGGCCAGTGTCTTTTCTGGTACCAGGGCACATTGTGCGTGCTCGATCTAAGATCCATCTAAGATATAACAATAAATATTCTAGCTTGACTAAGATGTTCCTCAGATGTAGCTATGATTGTATCATAGCAATATTTTTTGAAGGTGATACTTTTTACAAATGTAATGTAAGTACCACTTAACAAATGCAATTTATCATATATATATTGAAGTTAACTTAATCTGGCCTTGAACAATTCTGGTCTTTAATAAAAAAAAAAAGAAATTGTTCTGTTTTTTCAGTGTTGGTTAGGAACTTCAAGAAAAGGCAAATAAACCCATTCTACCCATCAGTCCAATTTCCATAACCATTTATCCAATGTAGGGTCACAATTGGCCTAAAGCCAACCCCAGGTAACATGGGGCACAAGGCAGGGGATACCCTGAACAGAAAATTTTATTTCATTACCCAAATGCATTGTCACCCAAAGAGAGCGTATGAAAAGTATATGAGACTAACTGGGTAATTACTGCATATTATAATGAGTCTCATTTATGTGCTGTCCACTGCAGGAAATCAAGATTATGCAAGGCATAATGAAGATCATACCTAGTGTGTATGGTGAAGCAGCACAACTTGGCTTCATTTAATATTACTCCACATATTTGATACTACACATCACACTTTATTTTGACCATCATCTCAATGAAAAATCAATTTTTACTACCCAACTCCAGCATGAGGTTGCATCCTGCTGTTAAGTACATAAAAAGGCTGCACACATTCTACAATACTGAAGAAAACGTTTTATTAAGTCCACATGTATTTCCAAAGGGTCTTTTTTACAAAGTTAAATGTTTTGAAACTCAGGCATACAATGACTTCAGTCCATCTTTCCTCAAATTTAAAGTGAAATCCTCTCCAGAATTTAACACGTAATATATACGCTAATAGTGTTTGATTGTACAGATCATCTTAATTCTGTAAAGTTTCAAGAGGGTACAATGCGAAAATCATCATTCATGGTCAACCCATGACAGCAACCCTCTACCAAATTAATCCATTTGACAACAAATATGCAGTATGTGGTAAGTCACACAGTCAATATAATAAACATATACATAAAACATACACAACTGGGAAGAAGAGATTTCAATATTAAAAATGGAGAGGATGAAAACATTTATGGATCCAAATTAAATCATGAACAAATACTAATTCTTAAATTTAACAGTTTAACTAAAGAAGATAAGTTCATATATTTAAAACTCAAAATGCTTCACAAGGGTACTGACATCATGAAGATGGCTGGACAGTCATGCAGGTTTCTGGTTGCTGAAGAACAACAGGACACGAGCAGTACTTCAGTAATGTTTGCACAGGATCACATCAGGAACTTCTATTGAAATTTACCAAGTAAGTTCCTAACAGCTCTGAAGTGTACTTTGAGTGTGAAACAAAGATATGAAACGATTGTATATTTGCTGCTAAAATGATACATGAGAATTCAAGATACATAAAGGGGATTAAAGACAAAAGTATGGATACGGCATATCAGCATGTCCTTTTCAGCATGATTCGTCCTTCTTTTAAAGCCTTCGCTTTTCAGCACACATCACAGACGACTGGAAGGTGAGAGAACCTAATGCTTCCATGGAGCAGGAGGGCGGCACATGGGGACACCTCACATTCGCACCTGTCAGGATGTCATTGACGTACAGCCGCACGTCCGACTGAAGCACGTGTCAGACGCACTATAAAACGTATGGCATTAACCTACAATATCACGCCTGTGAGAAACTAGTATCTGTAGCTAAAGGCATCTGAAAGAGAGAGGAGGAGGAAGGGGAAAAAAAAAAAAAACTTGTTCTCAACTAAACCAAATCTGGTACCTATATACAAAAGATGGCTCACTCTTTTGTGTTGGTAACCCCTAGAAAAAAAAAGGTGGCTTATAATGTGCCGCCTTCTAGTCTTTCGCTCGGATCACACTTTCTTCCGAACAGCAGCCCCGGAGAGCATCAGATCTCTCTCCCTCACTTCCTCCTTCAGTTTCGCCTCCGTTACTTTCAGCTGCCGGATGGTGGACTTCATCTCCTTCATCTTGATCTCCAGGAGGGCGATGATGTCCCGCTGCTCGTTGAGCTTCTTCAGCAGCTCGGCGGCCGTGGTGCCGGTGTTCAGCGAGTACGGATGGTCCAGCGCCCCGAGCGTGCACAGGTCCACCACGGTGTACCGGGCAGCCTGCTGCACGGCCGCCGAGGAGGAGGAGGTGGACGAGGAGGAGGAGGAGGTGGTGGTGGCGGCGGCGGCGCTCCGGAGATCGCGGGTCTCCGCGGGCAGGCAGGAGCCGTCGCCCTGCACGGCAGCTTCCGCGGCGTCGGCAGCCTGTCCGTTCTGCCCGTTTCGACTCACTTTAGCGGCGTTCGCCAGGCGCTCGGCGCCGACCTCGGGGCTCTCGGCGTCGGCGGTGAGGGAAACCACGTTGGTGATGACAGGGATGGTGGCGGACACTTTACCTTTCCTGCCTCTCCGGTTCTTTCTCTCGTTCACCCCCCGGAGCGGGAAGAGCGTCGGCACCCGCACGCTGTAAGTCTTCCTGCCGCCGGCGAAGTGGATGCTGCACACCCGGTGGCCCGTGGTGGGCTGGAAGGTACTGAAGCAGCCGCTCACCCCGGCCCGGGAGATGTTCTTCAGCCAGATCTCCCTCTGCACCGTATCCTTCGGGAAGGTGTAGAACCTCAGCTCCCGGTCCCGGTGCGAGTTGCTGTAGCAGCCCGGGACGCAGCAGGTGAAGCCGGGCATGCTTATTTCGATATCTAGCGGGGATCCCGGTCGAAACTTTTCTTTTATTTCATTTTGTTTCGCTGGTCGGCGGCGCCGTTATCGAGCCCCGCTGCCCCCCCCCCCCCAGAGCGGAACTACACGTCCCACAATGCTAACGACTTCCTGTTTTGCTTTCAAAACCAGCGCATATTAAGAAGTGTCAGGCGAAAAGTCGCCCGCTGAATTCGCGCCGAAAGCAGACGCGTCTCCCCGGAATGTCCAGCATTGCGACGGCATGCGAAGAAGCCGGGTCGCTTCTCCTGTTAAACGGGCAAACGCGTCGTATCGCTCTTGACTGTGACAGCGTGCATGTTTTCAAATGCAATCACGTAAAGATCACTTTTATTATTATTATTATTATTATTTTAACTAAACCTCACACGCAAAGCTTTAAAAAATGGAAGAAAGCAGCCGATTTCAGGCGCTCGAGCTTCCATTTCGGCGGCTCGCTTCTTTTCGCGCGCCTTCGTCTTTTTCAAATGATGGCAGCCCGCAACGAATATTTTAGCATCTGATTTAAAAAAAATATATATATCGCATACGGATTATTATATTGACAGGGATATGTGCATTTTATCAGAATATACAGAACTAGGGGGAAAAAAACCCGTTAAACTACATCAACACGAAGCGCGCGCGTTAATCAAAACAAAGCAAGCTTTTTAAACTACAACTCCCACAATCACACTGGTTGCCACGATAGTTTTCCACCCCGATGGACGTTAATATTGCCAGACAATAGATTTTTTTGCTTTCCTGAATGTGTACAGGCATATTTACGCATGCTAAAGCAGAATGGATATTGGCAAGGACAACTTTGTAACGACGTATGCAAACATGCATCCTGCATACACTTACCACCCATAACGTTTATATCATGATTTGCATTTATGTTAATGTATAGGTTATATGCAAAGCGTGTGTAATTATAAAAAAAAATCCCAAATATGGTCTGTTTTTGTGTAAATTTTGTGAGCGAAGGAAATCCAGGGCTACTGGCATTTCCTGAGCATCATCCATTGTTGACCCTAGAGCTTATGAATCACAGGTCCTCGACAATTAATGCCGTTTGCTGATGGCAAGAGTAATAATAAAACAGACTCACTTCTCTCTAAATAGGTTTTTGGGTTTTCTACTAAGAACACAAAATCTACAGAATATCTCAGGCTCCCATCAGTTATGAGAACGGTGCCACTTGATGACAGTCTTCCAGGACCGATGTCAACAGTGATACAGAACACACGAGACAGACAAGGATGCCACTGTGTGCAAGCCAGTAGTGAAAAATGACACTGAGCCCAATTTTGAACTATTAACATCCAGTGAGCCTCATCTGACATCTCAGTCTGATTTAAACATCTTGATCAGCGACTTTTAGTTACCACAAAATAAAGCAGAATTACCAGGCTCAAGACTGCAAGTACAGGGTATGCTGGCAGCAGATATGAAGCTTTGTTTCTTTGATGACTGTCTGTAAATTTGACACATTTCGTCCGTCCTTAAAGAACACATTTTTACTGATCCACAAATCAAACACCATCCATGACAGGTGGGTTGAACCTCCAGTGAGTCCCAAGAAAGTCACATGGAAGGTATCCAAAAATGACATTCATTTGGCAACTGCAGAGTACCAGACAATGTGAACAGCAGTAAATCACTAAATGTTCCTATTCTTCATCCACATTTGGATTTCTTCCCTGCTAGACTTGGTGCAGTGAGTGACAAACATGGGGGAAGATGTTAAAACTGCACTGGGGAACTGGAATCCATCAATGTTGGCAGATTATATTTGAACATTGATCAGAGAAGGATCAGTCACTGACTACACACTAAAAACATCTATAACTGTCCATTGTCACGTGAAATGAGGAAAATGTGTCGCCAAACGGATCCAAACTTTCTTTTGACTTAGGATATATATGATTCAGTTATTTTTCCTGAACATTCTTAATTTTCATTACCAATTTGTAAGTGTTTGCCAATGAAGTCTATGCAAGATTCTGGGTTTAAGAGGCCACACATAACATTAAGGGTATAGATTTTACAAATTACAATCATTTTATTAATCATACTATTAAGTGAGAAGGTATTGTTTCAGTTGCATTTAAAATCATGCATGCAATATTTCATGATGAGTAAAACCATCACATCTTGTATAGAAATTTTTTTTCCCCCACTTTTACATTTTTTTATTATGTCAGTTTAAGATTTATTCTACACTGCCTGGTCAAAAAAAAAGTCACTATTTCAATTTAAATAAGCAAATATAGTACTTAAGAGCCAACGGTCTAGTCTAGGCTCAGCAAAGTTATGCAGCAATAAAAATAAATCAGCTGAGTCCCTAAATCTACTGAATGACCAGGTTATCCCATTAATGGATTTTGTCTTTCCTGACAACACAGGTGTATTCCAGGACAAAAATGCCAAGATTCTTTGGGCTCAGATTGTGAAAGAGTGGTTCAGGGAGCATGAAGGATCATTTTCACACATGAACTGGCCACCACAGATTCCTGACCTTAACTCCATTGAATTTCTTTGGGATGTGGTAGAGAAGACTTTATGGAGTGGTTTGACTCTCCTGTTGTCAATACAAGATTCGATGAAAAATTAATGTAAATATAGGATGAAAAAAATGTTAAGACATTGCATAAGTTCGTCCAAACAATGCCACGACGAATGCTCCTTAATCAAAGCTAAAGATGGTCAAATGAAAGACTGACGTGTGCAACTTTTTTTTTGGCCGGGCAGTGTATGAACTATGTTATTCAAAAATATAACAGCTTAAAGTGAATAGGCAATAAATACTCATTGCAATATATTTTATTATGATTTACTCGGCATAATTTAAAGGATTGTAAAACTAACATCTAACTGCTTAAACATACATTTTTATAAAGTTGAAGGCACAGAAAAAGGTTTCATGGGATTTCCTGGGTGTTCATTCAGTTCTGTAGCAACAATGGTCCGACCTTCTTAACCTCAGCCTGCAGGAGTCAGTGAATAACCAAGCACAGGAGCAACAGAATGGTCCAGGGGACTTCTGGAGCCCTCTGTTAATACAGAAGTCTAATAGTGAAGGCTCTCGAAGGTCATCCTGACATCATCAAAATTAACTTTTCTGTTTTTGAAAAAAATGTGGAATGAATGGAATTACCACCAGACTCCATGATTTACGAAGTCCAAGCAAACTTGCATGAGCTCCCTCAAGTGAAGACTCCTGTATCTGTGCACTCTCCCAGGATTAATGTCACAATTCTGGGTTAATGTGTGAACAGAATAGACTGACTTTACCCTTCGCCCTCCAACTGCATGCTCATCTCTCTGTGTCCGCCTGCTTCATCAGCACTTTAAGGAAGTATCGATGCGGTCTGTCAGAGCACTGCAAAGCAGACAGACTGTCAGGCTACTGGCTACTAGAAGAGCATTCTTTACAATGCAATCTAAATTACGTATTACCTCTGCACAGATGATCTGGTAGGAGATAACATCTTCACCGTCGTTCATCTCAGACTGTGCAGCCATCACCAGCTCCTTAATGTCATCCTTCCCTTTAAGAGGGAAGGCTCTCTGCAAGGCGTCACTGTGCAGTACAAACCAGTAGCCCACTTTATGGTGTAACAGAAGTTCCAGTGTTTATCCCCCACTCCTCTGTATTTACAGTGCCAGTCTGAAATTCTCACCTGAACTCCTGAATGCTGAGCGTTTCGCTCTCTGTGACATCAGTGCTGATGAGCTCCTTCAGGAGACGAGAGAGTAGGAGGGTTTGTCTGTGGTACACAGCCTCATCCACCTGTCAGTCACAGGCATCAGTACGATTCTGAGTTAATATCAGCCTGGACGGTGGGATCTTTATTCTAACTATCAAGAGTAAGTACAGATGCATACTTGTGATTTGTGGCATTTCCAGTTGTGAATACAACAACAGACAGTATAGTGTTTAAATATTAAACTGAACTATAACCTGGTTCCTCAGGTTGGTCCTGGGGGGGGGGGGGTATCTGCTACTGTACCCTTCAGAAAAACTACTACTTAGCTGGAATTATTTTGGTAAAATACCTAGTGGTAAAAATGACTGAAATCTGAGTTATTCTGAGGGGGTAGCAAGGCAAAACTAAACAAATAAATGTTAACTATTAAGCTGTCAACTATTTTTGGACATGTTGGCTCACCTTGCCTGTTAAAATGTCATAGAATAGCGAAACAGAGGTGTGCTCTCTGTGCTTCCGGCAGGCATCCACCAGGCTGTAGGCCCAGGCCCCGGCCCGGTCACCATGTTTCACCTCAAGGTACCTGCGCAGGAACTGTGGTAGCTGCATGCGCTCCTCCCTCTGCAGAAAGACAGAGGTGGCTGACACCAGCATGGATTTCTAGAAATTTCTATTGCAATACAGGTTAAAAAGGCCCTAAACACAAATATGACAGGACTAAGAAGCTGAGAAGGCTGCAGCTTGGACAGATAGCTTTTAATCAAGATCTGTGATAAAATCCTGACAGGGCAGTATGGGCATCAGGGAGAAGAACTGTAACCTCACACCTTCAGGAATTTAGGTTTTATTAGCATTCGGGTGAGGGGCAGATTTCTGCCCTGACTCGGGGTGAGTGACACGTGCATTTTCTCCCAGTGTTCATATGAGTCCAGGGGAAGACATGCTCGTGAACTGTCCTTGGAGTGTGACTGTGTGAAGCCGTGATGGACTGGCACCTTATCTAAGGCGTCCCCTGTAATAACAGTGTTCCCTGCAGGTTGGTTTCAGACACAAGGCTGCCCTGTATTGGATCAGCACTTAGATAAATTAATGGGCAGATTAAAGTGTTGGTTATTATGCTGAAGCTAACTTAGAAAATACAACAAATGAAAATACCTGTTCATCATCAATGACTTTATCCCTCCAGACCGCTTGTATGATTTTCACCAAATCTGCTAATTTAAGCTTTATATCCTTCAGCTTCCCTTCATACCGCAGGTAGACTGGAACACTTTCCTCATTACCCTGAGTGGACAATAGGGGGAGCGCTACATCACTGAAACAAGCAGTTCACTACGTCACCTGCATCAGCTGGAGACTTACTGTTACAAATGTTAAGTGATAGTTTCATTGGCGCTACCTTGAGTGCCTCTGTTTTTGTAGGAGCTCATGAAAGAGCTTCCCATCTGACCAAACATCACGTCAAATTTGACAGGGATCCTGAACAGTTTGAGTCAGAGCTGAGTCATGCAGCTCCAGCTACAGTGAGAGTCTGAACGCAGGGATCCGTCAGTCACTGCTGTGCTACAGGGCCCCCGATGTTGTCAGCTTCACATTTACATAGATTTACTTCTCTGATTCTGGATATTGTGCAGTCGCTCAGTGTTTAGCACTGCCACCTCACATTTCCAGGACTGTGGGTGGAGTTTGCATGTTCTCCTCTAGTTTTTGTGGGGAGCTTCTGCTACTCCAGTGTCACCTCTAGTCAAAAAATATGCAGTTAGCTGGACTGGTTTCTCTAGATCACCTGTAGTATGCTAATGTCTGCTCTGTGACAGACTACCATTCTGTTCTGGGTGTCCCTTGTCTTGTAGGAAGTCCTCCCTGTAAGAGGTTCCAGTGTTGCTCTGACTCAGCACCAGAAAACTACACGGCAATAGTGGAGTGTACCAGTTAAAGACAGGTGACCCAGAGGTTTCCGGGGCTTTTCTGTAATACCTTGCTTAATGGTGTATTATCCCTGTCCAAGATCCAAATCAAGAAGTGGTTAAAGCTGTAAATCACATTGGATTAATGCAGTATAAAAGGAATCAACTTTAACTCCAGTGCTACCGGTTGGTTATGGTTAAGAAGCGGAAAGTAGCACTTCAGGTACCAGCCCAGTAAAGAACTCCTCAACATCTGGCTCTGCGGGGCTCCCTCCCTGCTTCTCAAGGAAAATCTCCTTCAGCTGCTGGTTGGACTGGCCCTCTGAATCCAGATTACTCCCCAGCAGGTCTAGGAAACAGGTTAAACAGGCACACAAACCCCGTTCATACAGCCCTCTGGGATAAACACGTACCTGTGAGCACAGTGCTACACCCTCGTGTTCATACGGCCCTCCGGGTTAAACAGGTACCTGTGAGCACAGTGCTACACCCTCGTGTTCATACGGCCCTCCGGGTTAAACAGGTACCTGTGAGCACAGTGCTACACCCCCGTGTTCATACGGCCCTCCGGGTTAAACAGGTACCTCAAGAGAACCAGGTACTAAATAATCATGAGTAATAACATGGGGGCCGGCTCTAAATATTGCCATTCACCTGCACTCACATCCATAAATAATGGCAACACGCGCATGTCTTTAGCAGAAATGAGTGCACTTAGATAATTCTGTCTGGAAGATCTGGCCCACGCATCCTCCCAGAAGGACAGACGTGATGCTCGGTGCCTCTCGCACCTGTGCCTCCTTCCTCCCAGTGGAGCTGAGGCCTAGCAGCCCCCTGCAACACGTCCAGCTCCTTCTGGAGCCCGTCCCGCTGCAGCGCCACGTGCCCATGCAGCTCTAGCAGCGTGTCGTACTCGGCCTTGACCCGGTCAAAGTCTGCCTGCAGCGTCTGCAGCTACAAAAAGGTTAGTCGCATCAGCTCTCTGGCCATCCTACATTTTTATAATAACTGCAGGAAGGGAACCCGCAGCTCCTTGTAACATTTAACACGTGACCTAGAACATTTGGGGCAGCAGACGCTGTAGCATAATGATTAAGGAGAGAGACTGGAGAGCTGCAGTCAAACCTCAGAGAAATTAAAAGTCGGACGAAGAGTTACAGGGGTGAGTTAATAAAGATGCTAATAAAGAAATGATATACCGCTAAGGTTACTTTCCATTGAGGATTTCCTACAACATGCACCATACTGAAGAATCTGCAAGCCCTTCCCAAATGAAATCCACTGCACGTGCTCTAAGCACCTTAGCAAAAAAGGTCCTTAAACTTCTAGACAAAGACACCCTCTGCTTTATGTGCACAATGGGGCCGGATAATCTCACTAACTCGTTGTTTCTCTAACCAAGAAAGGCTGATCCACCTGCCACTAGACTGTCGCGGGTCAAACCTTTGAGCACAGCGATCATGAGCCTCCTACCCTCAGCTGGCTCTCCTGGAGGTCGCGGTTCAATGCCTCCCAATCTCTGCGAGGCACCACATCCACAAAGTCATCCTGCAGACGCTTCACCTCCAACTGGGTCCTGGTCAGATCCTCCCGGCATGCCGTAAGCTCCAGCTTCATCTTCACGGGGTCATCGGGCCCCTTCTCTGCGTGAATCGGAGGGAGTTATGTCAAAGGATGTTTATGAATTGCCTGTGATGCTCGGGGTTATGCACAAACTTAATTTTTACTCCATTACAAAACTCTGCATCAGTGATAATGTTCATAGGGGGAAACTGATCTTATTTACATATATTTTTCTAACTGGGTGCCTTTATATCAAAAGCAACCATATGCCTAGTTATACATTTTAACAATTTAGTTTGATTTAAGTACCTTGTTTTGGAGAAATACACCACAGCCTCCTTGAATATACAGGCCACTAGTCTGTACTCACTAGACTACCTGCTATAACAGATCACTTTAGGGTAGTGCAGTTGATTCTGCTGCCTGTCACAAAGCTTTCTTTCAGCTAACTATGCAACACTGATTGGGTCACTGGGTTTGCGTGACCCCACCCCTTACCCTGCCTGATCTCCCCTGCCCTATAGCTTGCATTGCCAGCACTGGCAATGAGTAGCTTGCGAGCATCGTGCTCTTGTCGATAAGCCAGGTACTGCTCAGCCAGATCCCTCTGCAGGACATTGACCTGTACAGATACAGAGAGAGCGAAATAAAACCTAGTTAAAAAGCATTTTGAAGCCATTTTTTCTGCTGAAACTCAAAAATGTCAGGGTCCCTGTCAGCTCACTTCAGCTGCTGTCAGTTGCAATTCAGACAGAGGAGATCAGACTTTGGTCGTGGCCTAATGAGAGCCACCTGAAGATTATTCAGTCCTACCCATGCCCCTCAATGTGAGAACAAACTTGCAGCACTGACCTGTTTCTGCCCACAGGCTAAACACTCACAGATGGACAGCTCCTCCTCCCCAAACCTGACCGCCCCTTTCCCCCGTACAAGGAACCCACTATTTAATGCGCTTTGAGGAGCTCAGCTGAATAGTTTGAGTGCTGCTCTTGTATGTGCCTTTAAATCCGGAAAATCAAACAAAACAGACAGGAATACAATCCTACCTGAGAATTATAGTAACAATTATAAGCAAGTAGTACAAACATGCACTTCCTTCCCTTGTACTGTCCATTTCCTTAGAGCACCCCCACTTTGTATGTGTGTGACAGTGACGCAGTTGGCGGGGTATTCAATTCTCCTCAATGTCAGAGACAGGCTGGAGTAAAGCACAGCTACAGGGCCACACTACACAGTAATATGCAGGAGAAATGGTTGAGAAGGCAGCAGGGCTAAACAGGCAGCCTCAGCTTGAGAAATGGACCCATACACACGCCAGTTCCATAACTCCGTCCTGCAGCCTCCACTGCATGGAAGCTCAGCTGTTCAGCTCTTCTAATACGCCATCCCACCCCCAGGCACCAAACAGGCCTAAAAATGTATACGTCTTCCTGAGAAAGATTCAGTGAAGTGTCATCACTAGACACATCCACAACGAGACAAACTGGAATATCTTACGGTGCAGGCACAGTAAGCAGACACACAGATGCATCTGCGGCTAAAAATACGAGCAATCAGGCACAGCCACTGTGTGCCCAGTGTGAGCAGAACAGCCAGTGGATAGCAGGGCAGAGAGCTCCAGTCAGTACACTCTGCAACCCAGTAGGGTGTGCTGCCCAGGGTGGCTTTGTGCCTCCCTGACCATGTAGACACATGGGTTTGGACACTACTGTAGAGTGTGAACAGGACCGTCTATATGTGGACTGGGGAGGGATAGTATGTGTGTGTGGTGTAGGAGGCATCAGGTGAAACCAGGCCAGTCCATTCCCTGTGTGCTGTAGGAGGTGTGAGGCTAAATTAGATGAGTATAGCCTCTGTGTGCTGTAGGAGGTGTGAGGCTAAATTGGGTCAGTACTGTCCCAGTATGTGCTGCACAAGAGCTGGGTTAAATTAGGTCAGTACAGTCCCTGTGTGTGCTGTAGGAGGTGTCAGGTTAGGCTAGGTCAGTACAGTCCCTGTGTGTGCTGT
>JAACJT020000016.1:17229593-17251471 GCA_009936485.2 Gymnarchus niloticus | reverse complement strand
CCCTGTGTGTGCTGTAGGAGGTGTCAGGTTAGGCTAGGTCAGTACAGTCCCTGTGTGTGCTGTAGGAGGTGTCAGGTCAAACCAGGTCAATACAGTCAACTACCTGTGTCTGCAGGCAGTCCTGCCGCTCCCTCATGTCATGAATGATCTTCTGCAGGCGCTGAGCCTCCTGCCTGAGGGTCCTGACTTCTGACCTCTCCTCATCACGCAGGGCCAAGACATGCTGTTCACATTGCTCTGCCACTACTACCAACTGTGCCCTCAGGGGCTCCAGCTCTCTAATCTGGTCCTGCAAATGTGCTGAAAGAAATCATTTTCTAGTATTATTATTATAATAATTAATGTATTACGATAAGATTTTCATTAGTTTCAGATTTAGATTCTATTCTTTTTCCCCCACTAGAAAATTATTAAACATAAATAACAATACACAACATCACTGTGGCTAACTGCCAAATCTTAACATTAGACATAATCAAAGATACAATGTTGCACTATAAACTCTCAAGAGGCTCCACGCCCCCCCGCCCTGTGACCCTGACCTGAATAAGCAGCTGGGAAATAAATGGATGTTCTCGATCTGTCTCCTGGATAATGGATGGATGGATGGATGGATGGATGGATGGATAAACATTGAAGGTGATCTTCAAAGCCATACCTATTGTGACTTCATATTCATTCTTGATGGCAGACAGCAGTGGCTTGTAGGTTCTCAGGTCCTCGATGAAGCAGTCAAAAACTTCTCGATACACCTGTGGTGCAGAATGAGCACAGGTGACGACGAGCCGATCTTCCTCAAACTCCAGACATGCCCTTTAAACGATGACAGCAGCAGCATTTTCCACTTTGGTTTTGGAAGTCCCGGTTGACAGTTTTATTTTTACAACCAAAAAAACGCCCCTTGATTTTTTTTTCTTCTTTATTTAAAGAACACTTGTATTTTACAAACCACGGTAAAGAATTTCATTTCCAGGACTCTAGAGGGGTAGTTTTTTTAATGCAATTTTGGAATGGGATGAAGCAAGACAAAGACAAAGAGATCCTCTCCTGCAGTGCTATCAGGATGGTACACAGCAGTATGCTCACGTTTCACCTTTGCACCTACATCAGCTCATCGTCATGCTCACTAAACCTGGATAAACGATGCTAGCTGGCCATGTGCGTCTAGGAGCTACGAAAGAACTAGTTAAAGCCATTCAGTAACTGCAAAGAAACAAATGGGAGTGAATAACAGCACACCATAACTCCATCCAGCCTCAAATCACTCAACAACGCACCCCCACGTGGGACATGAACTGTTAACACGTACCCACGGCCTAAAAACGGTTTTACTTTAAATGATGCTTGGAAATGTTTTCTCACATCATATTTCAAAGTCATTTTAAGGACTAAGAAGTGATAGACATCATTAACATTTCATTGGCCTTTTAGAGTGTACAGGGCTGACCCTGAAGCTAAAAGACACTACTGGACCTGCAGTCTGCGTTCTTGAGCTTTGGGTTGACGGGTGTTCAGGGCATGCAGCTCCATCTTCAGGTAACGTTCTAGCATCTCCAGGAACTGCGGCTTTCTCATTGGACCACCATCCTCCCGAGAACACCTATAGTCCAACGTGGATGCTAATCAATATATGTGTACAACACACATAACAGTTGTTCATAAAAGCAGAACGGTTCTCCACTTTACAATGTGGTCCATACCCATGAAGCAGTTCTAGTGACATGTTCTTCTGCCTCCGCTGAACAATCTCTGAGGTCACATGGGCAGGCCGGGTGCTGAAGTAGCCCGATGTTTTCACATCCTTGGAGCATGGCAAGGCAAATGATGTTTTTATTTCAAGGTCATGAGAAGGGCATGTGATTAAATGAAAATGTTACAATTTTAAGAAATCCACTTCAGTTTCTATATGGGGGGATGGTGAGTCAGGACACTGAATATTGTCGTCTGACCATACATCACAACAAGCAAGATATGCGGTGTGCTGGATTCTTCTTAAACTACCAGACTTTTGTAAGTGAGTAATAAATTAAGAGGAAATCTTCCTGCTTTATGTCCTCACTCACACGGGGTCGTTTCATTAGCGCCGACCCTCTGGGTCTAGAAATTGGCTGCAGCAGAATCCTTTTTTCACTTTGTCCATTTTCGCGTGAATCGTCTGACGAAAATCTGTGAACAAAATTGTTAATTTATCATGGATGACCTGCGAAAACGTACCGAGCTGATTATTTCACCAGCTGAATTAAGAAGTTATAACGTGATACTATCTGGGAGTGAGATGGCGAGTAATTCTACCGGACAGTAACAGCGCCAGTGCTCAAAAAATGACTACCATCTGGAACATATTAACACATACAGGTAGTGTAGCATCTGACATTCAACAAAGCAGCCTCCTCCACCCACACCCACGCGCAAAAACGACAAAAAACACAAGCTTCTGTCCTGCCCCTCAGACACTTACAACGGAGGAAACCTGCTCTCTTGTCGTACCGACATCTGAATGTGTCAGTGTGATAGTGTCTTCTCAAACAGTAATATTAATTAGTTCGAATTTTTTAACTCCTTGATTTAAAAAAAAAAACTCCTCGTTGTTGTTGCTGGTGGTGGTGGTGGTGGTGACAAAACCGCTATTAGCGTCCTCTGTTTAGAACGTTGCCATAGAAACGAAGGACCCAAACAGGACCTCTAAAGTGTGTCCTCCGCGGAGGCTGCCGTATTTTTGTGAACGTGGTTGATATAAAAGATGCGAGCATCTCTTATGTCTAGGTGTGTGTTGACGTATGTGTGGAGCAACTCATAAAGCTCGCGTTACTTTTAACTAGTTAGATAGCTTTGCAAATACGTACGATGCATTAATAATAATATAATTATTAGTAGTAGTAGCAGCAGTATTACGTTCATGTACTGGAATTTTTATTGTAATAAATATCTAAGGTTACTAATAATATTACTTTATTTTTTGGAAAATTATACGAGTGTGTGAAAACTCCAGAGGTTTGGAACTATAAAAACTGTCATAATCTTATGTTGCTTAGCTGACTGGCAAACGAATTAAACATTTTCCAAAATTTTTCCGTTAATGAGGTCAAGAAAAAAAAATAAGTAAATAAAAACCAGACACTCAGCGTATTGTGCAAAATTTCATCAAGTGTAACTCGGAGCTGTGTGAGCGAGTTTGACCCGTTAAATAAACTACATTGTCCCTCCGCCTCTTCCGCACGCGTGAACGACTACGGACTAGTCTGACGGCTTTATGGGGCTTGTAGTTCAAATGAGCAGTGAGTGCCGTCTACGTCCACGACAGAATACGTCATTTTGAACTACACTACCCAGAAAGACACGGCGCGTTCATCACCGTAGAGAGTTAGCTATCCGGGGGATATCGTTCTGCTGCTCTAGCTCTCCTGTCTATTTCACCCTCTCCCTCTTCCTGCGGATTGACATAATACAGTAGAAAAAAGCAAAACAAAACATTATAGGCAAAAAAAAAAAAAAAATGGCGGAGCTCGGAGCGGGGAGCCTTCAAGTAGGGGACCCTGCTTTTAATTACCAGGAGCGAGAGTTTAACGAGCGATTGAAGCGGCTCTACCCGGCCGTGAATGAGGAAGAGACCCCTTTACCCCGATCGTGGAGCCCCAAGGATAAATACAGCTACATCGGGCTCTCACAGAACAATCTGCGGGTGCATTACAAAGGTATACAGACATGACGAAAACGTAACCGTGACCTAGCTGCCCGAATCGGGGCAGAGCCGTCCCGATCGCCGTGTGGAATAGCGTTACGCGATCGTACGTGCGCTGCAGTCGCCCCGGTGTCGATCGAGCTGCCTTCCGTCCCCCCCCCACTCCCCCACGCTTTGTTTGACAAAACGGGGAAAATGAAAAATCCGGACGATTGACAGCGAGCGGGGCGATGCTGACATTGTTCAGGCAGGGCAGATTCCAGCATTTTCACAATCATTTAGCCGTCCGTAGCTGCGCCCTCTTGACCAAGTTTGGGGATGTAAATAATGAGCGATTCGGACCGTTTGCCAGGCAGGACACGCGATGACACGCGATGACATGCGATTTTCGTGTGTCGCTCGTGTGCAGGCATGACACGCGCACCGTTACATGTCAGTGTCAGGTATGTTGTGAAATCGATCACAGGTACGTGAAGCGCATACGTGTGGACGGTTTAACGTGCTGACACGACGCCTTAGGTCGTCTCCTCATTGTTAAAATATATATGTATGTATATATTTAGTCATGGCATTTACATACATGCCGTATAGCCGCTCCATTTGCTAATTTACGGCGCATTCGTTGCTGAACACACAGCTTGATCATGACAGTGTGAGCCGCTCCAGGTCGGACTGCTCACTGTGTTCCGTTTCCTTTGTGTTACACGAATATAATCTGCATTTTTCCTCCTGGATTCTGGAAGAGGTGCTCTCCTGATGCAAAGTTACCATCTGAGTACGTTTGCTTTGACATGATGTTCCTCGGTTTTACCACTCAGGGATTCGCCCCCAAAACAAAGGATCTGGAATCCGTCATCATAATGCAGGATATCTGTAGTTTTCACAATAGATCTGCTACGTTGAGCACCAAAATGGTGAATGGTGAAGGCGTCCTCCACTTGCCTTACGGTGTTTTTGGTATGAGCTCAGTTTATGGTTTTATCTCTTTAGTTACATGGTGCCCGTGGGGGTTCATATGATTAAATTTGGCATGGTTGAAGACAACAATGTTGGTGTTTTATGTCTAAACTGTCATATTCGTCTTGTACACCTAAAGAGGGTCTGGGCAGGATGAAGATGTCATTTGGGTGAGCACCCTTGTAAAAAACACCATTTTCCATTTTCGCATTGAAACCCCATCCTATCCTCCTTTTGCAGGCCACCTCTCATCTATCACCCCCCGCCCCCCCCAGACACGGATAAACACACAGTGACAGATTAGCTACCAGTGTTCTGTAAAGTTAATTTTCATGATTGTTTAATTAGCAGATGTTCAATGCAGTGTTTGACTGTCTTGCTTTCACACATGAACAGTAAAACCTGCTACCTCTCCTGCTGAATATCAATAGATTCTGTTTTCCTTTGCAAGCACGCCGCCACAAATTTTAAACACAGCAGGATTTCTCCTTACTTCATTCTTACATTCATGATCTTTTTCTTTCCTCCTTCTCAAAACAAAGGAAAGACCAACAGTGTGACGGCAGGTGGGCTAAGCTTCGTTGGGTTCAAAGTCCCTTTCTCCTTTTTGTGTTGGGAGATACAAGTGAAGTGACCTATGGGGTGTTTTCCAGCCAAGAGTTCAGTGCACCCTTATCCTGATTGGTATTGGAACTTAACTGAGGAGCCGCGAGGCGTGCCCCTACCAGCGGAAAACAAGCAGAGAAGGGGAAACAGTTTACGAGTATAGAACCCTAGTTCCCTTGAATTGGTTCTGGAGGTCGTGTGTTTCGTTAGCCTGCCAGACCTTTTTGCCATTCCAACCTCAAACGTGACAAGTTCCAGGGGTCCCCAGGATGGAGTAGGCCTATCACCTGCCTGAATGTAAACCACCCACCTGCGAGTCTTGTCACGGATGTGGTGCCCTTTGCTTCTTGCGTGTCAACTTTTTTCATGCAAATTTTAGGCTTGCAATTATCATTGTTCCTTAGCTTTTGCTCCCCCCCCCAGCCCCTGATCCTCCATATTAGTCCCAGTCGGTCCTCCTCACTCAGCTGATTCCGTAGCTGCTCCTGCCAATGTTCCCATTTGTTGGTCCAAGGCCAGAACCAAGTTGCTAGGCGGCGGTTGTGTTTTTATGGAGAAGAGGTGTTTTCATTTATGGAGACACAAGGGGCCTGTCAAAATGAGAAAGCAGCGGTGGGGAGTGGTGAGAGGCTGGTGTGTGTGTGTCTGAGACCAGTGCAGACTTTGGCAGGCGGCCCAGGGTCCTTGACGGAAATGTTCCCTGTCCTGCCTGGGTGGTTGCGGGTGTCCCAGTTCAAAGGTCAGGACATTTCTCAGTCAGGCAAAATGGAGGACACCTTTATGTCACATTAGACCCACATTTGTTAGAAAAGAGCAGCGACATAATAACAATGAGCATTTTGTCCTGCTAAATCTGCTGCTTTTTAAGCAATGAGGAGAAGGGGCCCAACAGTAGCCTTGTGCAGAAAGGGAAATTGCCTTAATGAATCTCCAAAATTTATTTTGGTCCCTCCAGTCAGTAAATCCCTGAAGGTGTTAAATGAAGTATGCAACGGAGGGAGAAAAAAATGCCATGCTGCCCCCCCAAGAAGCTAAAAATAGAGATCTTTATTTGTGTCAGTGTGTGACCGAGCATCAGTGTCTATGTACATTTGGCAGCAGGTGTACGCGTGTATGCATGTGATGTGTTTTTCGTGTATGAGACGTGCTTTTCGCCGCAAGCGTGTAAACAGGGGCCCGTCGTTCCGGGAATCTGCTGGAACTCGCGGCCTGTGGGAGGGCCCGCTTTGAGATGGACGGACTTTGAGGGAGGTGGACGTGGAGAGAGGTGTCAGGGACAGAGTGAGGGGAGGGGATTGGGATATGAGGTAAGCCTGTGTGGTGTGGGAGCTGGGAGTAAGAGGAAGAATTCAGGGCCGAGGGGGTGAGAGGGGAAGCGAGGAGAACCGGCATTTTACAACTTGGCTGCGGCTTCTACCTGATGTTTACACGACTCGACCATCGCCAGTTAAATTTTTAACTCCCTCCCGTTCCTCAACTCCCTCGATGTGTTTGCGTGAAGGAGGGGAGTGATTAAAGGTGAAAATGACTTGTCTGCCAAAGTGTAAACACACAGAGGAGAGGAGCTTTTGACCATCTGTGGCTTGGATGCTCTAGCCTCCGCCTGTAACCTTTACACTGGCCTCTTCCTTTGTGTGGAGGAGGAGAAAGGTGCCACATGGTCCTTTTCTGTCGCGGTGCGGTAAACCGGTATTTGCCTACTTTGCATCAGGTGTCAAGCGTGACCCTGCCGGGAGGTCACAGAGCACCTTGTAACTTATTACGGGGCGTGTCAGTCGAAAGTTTTAGGTGTAATGACGTTCCGTGTAGTCGTGTTTCCCTTTGTCATCTGGATCTGGATGACATGCAGTATCCTAGAAACCTGCCTCAGGAACTTCTCCGACTTGCTGGAACCTGCACAACCTGTCATGCACCTGGTCAAAAGTGTGACATCACCAGACGGATTCAGTCAGCCCAGCCAAGCTCCCCAGTACACAGTAACTAGCCTGGCTCTTCACCCTCTCTCACTCCCCCTCTCTTTCTGCTGCACATTTGGGCTCCACGCTGGTTCAGAGTGACTCACTCGGGCAGGTTTCACAGAGGTGGTGGTGACAAGGGTCCATTCCTGCTCTGTGATGGTGAGATGGAGGCCAGGCATATTCAGGCATGGGAAGGACAAGCGTGTGGGGGCCCTCCATAGGTCCTTTGGGTTGCAGCAGGCAGCAGGACGCCCATCTTCCTGCCTCTGACACACAGCTTGATCCCTTGTTATTACACATGCATTTTGACCCCCTGCCACTTCAAAGAAACACCTATTCTGATGGGTGTGGGCTAAAAAAACATCAACCATACATGGACCGGCACACAGGATTGTCATTTTTGAAGGGCCTGATGATGTTTACATGTACAAGGGTGTTTTAGCTAAGATGATGCAGGAACTGGGCAAACTCTTGCCCACAAGCCACTTAAAAGTAGCTTTTAAACAACAGCAAATGTGTGTCAGTACTTTTAAAAAGTAATGCATGTGTGCTAACTTGTATGTATCTGTGTATTAGTCATGAAGATTGGACGTACAGGGTCTGTGCCTCTTTGGCCCATATTGAGGCTGCATGCTTACATGTTGACATGTAGAATGAGCTCAGCTGTTTTATTACATGCGTATTATCTCAGGTATGTTCTCCACCTGGGTGTGGCTCACAGGTAAATCTGCGGTGGTTTTGAACCTCACAGTGAGTAGGGTTAGTTTCCTCTGCCAGTCACCGCAGGGTATCACTCGGTACGAGCCAATAAAGCGATGAGGCAGTGATTGGCAGCGTGCAGTAATCCCGCCCACCAGCCCGCCCTCTGGGTTTGGGAGCTTCATCTCTCCCGTCACCGTCTGCAGGCGTACCTCGGCGGTGCATGACAGACGGAGAGCCGTGTTTCCGCCCAGGGCGGCCCCCCGATTCGCGTAGCTGCAGGGGCGTGACGTGTCTGCGCGCAGAGCATGTGCATTTGTGACGCCTCCTGAAGGACCAGTGACAGAAGGCAGTTACGTGACAGCATGAGTTGTGTAACAGGTTGCCAGAGTGGGACCTCTGTTATCCATGCTGCCAGAATAGTGGATTTACTGCAGCCTGAGATGGGCAGAGATCCTCAAAGTGTGGAGTCCAGTTTAAAAAAAAAAAAAAAAAAGTGAGGGTAAATACCTACGGGGGGTAACTGAGCCTAGCCACCCTATAGGATTACTGGTATGTGTGTTTATCGGAATGAAAATGAATTGAATGAAGAATTCACATGTCTTTAAATGGAGGAGACTTTCCATAGGAGGCATTTAGAGAGAGCTGTAGTGTTCCAGATGGAGTAACTGTAGGGTACGGCACAGTTATTAGTTACCCAGAGCAGATTTTCAGTGGGTCATGAAATTTGTCAGGCACAAGCAGGGCCGATGAAATGCCACACAGGCCAGCCTTTTGATTTGTGGTGAAGCGGTACAGGAAATGATTCTCTCTCTACTGCTGCCCCCTGCCCCCACCCAGGTCATGGTAAGAACCACAAGGATGCGGCGTCGGTCCGTGCCACCCACCCGATCCCAGCTGCTTGTGGGATCTATTACTTCGAAGTGAAGATCGTCAGCAAAGGAAGGGACGGGTAAGCAGCACTCAACGGCATATCACCGCTCGCTTTTCCAGGGGATCTCAGGAAGCACCCCATCGGGCCCATCCGTGTCATCAAAGTTTCCTGCCGGCTGTGAAACGGAAGCCGCCCTCGCTGACTTTGGCCTGTTTTTTGTTTTGGCAGATATATGGGCATTGGCTTGTCCGCTCAGGGGGTCAACATGAACAGACTGCCTGGTAAGTCCAGCTGTAGGGGTGAAGCTTGGTTGGGGTGTGTCTGTGGACGTGGCCTGCTGGGTGGGACCTGCCCAGTGGGCGTGGCTATAACTGTGGGGCTGGGTTATTGAAACTGAAGGCTCATTCCTCTCCCTTCATTCTGGACCCGGATTACTCCTCGAATACATTCTGCCTGTGATTAACCCTGCGGTCATGTGACCTTGTCTCCCAGTGCAGGGCGGCAGAGACGGCCTTTTGGCATGCGGAAGGCGTGCGCATGGCGGCTGTTTAGCCTGCTCATCTTCCAGGCAGTCAGAGTGGCAGTGATGTTGTCTGTGTCATCCTCGTTTTCATTCATTCATTTGGCTTCGCTGGTTTCTAGACAAATGAAGCTGCTGGTTGCGATGCAGGAAACTCCTGCATTTTTAATAAGCGCGACGCTCTTGACTAGCAGGCAGGCAGTGGGGGATCGCCGGGGGTCTCACTCTCTCTGGCTTTCTGAGATTCTCTGACACCTGTTTGCCAGTGGGTCCTCAGGCCCTGGCATCCTGGAAAGGGCTGTGGTTCTTGGATTGCTGCCTCTGTGCTGTCAGTTACGGGTCAGGCAGCAGGAAGGGGTCAAAAGGTCAGCCCGCAATAAAAATAATGCATCAGTTCAAAAACACATGGTGACCTTGGAACAAGGGTAGGCCGATTAGGTATGAATAATGACAGACTTGGTAATATAGGCTGTTTCTGTTTGTGACTAACCTGTGAGGTGGTGGACTGGCTCAGCTGTTATTTAAACTGCATTTTATATGTGAAGCAGCATTTGTTTAAGCTCTACTGCCAATTTATTTAAGACCCGCTTTTCCCAGGAGCAGAATCTAATCTACCCCGTGGAACCTGTCTGAGCACTTCTGGTCCAACTCTGGTCACATGCAGGTCAGGGAAGCAGCATCACAACATTTATCTTGAGTGTGGTGCTGGGTTGTAGAAAGAGGGTAGCATACAGATGACGGGCTTACCCACCTGTTGGACCCTCTTCAAGGCTGCGGTATCCGGTTCACCATCCGCTTGTTGCAGTCATACAGTGGGGGAATCAGTATTCAACATATCGACGTTTTTGTCCAGTGTACCTATTCACTCGAAATTCACGCCAGACATCAGTATTAACTCAATAAAAACACACAGCTAAAGAAATCGTAACATTCCAATCCATAAAAAAGTTATGGGCAGTAAAATGGAATGACACAGGGAAGAACGTATTGAACACAGCAAGATAAAGCACTAAACCGGCTGATTCCACCAGCTAATTCTCCTGTACTAATCGTAATCTGCTGGTTAGTACTTCCACTCTTTGAAACAAGGCTACCCGCTACTGAAAGCAAGTAAACAAATCATTTGTTACCACACTGTCATGCAGGAAACATCTCATAATGCGTAGAGGTAAAGAGCTCTCCCAAGATCGTCAAAGCAACATTCTTAAACAGCATAAACAACCCAGCACTCGTTACCGAAGGATTACTCGACTCCTAAATGTTCCCCCAAGCACCACTGGGGTCATTATCTGCAAGTGGAACAACAGACCACGCACAGGAGCTCCTCACATGATTTCTGACCGGGCAGACAGAAAGATTGTCAGAAAAGTAGCTCAAAAAACCAAGGACCACCTGAAAAGAGCTCCTGAAAGACCTGGAAGCAATAGGTACTGTGGTCACAGAGAAAGCAATAGGGAATACACTCCACCGGCACAGTCTCCATGTGTGATCCCCCTGGAAGACTCCATTACTGAAGAAAAGGCATGGTGAAGTTTGCTACACAACAGCTGGAGAAGCCTATAGATTACTGGGAGAACGTAGTATGGTCAGATGAGACAAAAATCAAACTTTTCAGCAACAATACCGTGCGCCGTGTTTGGGGGAGAACTGCCTCTGCATATGACCCTAAAACCCCATTCCAGGTTTGGAGGTGGACGTGTCATGGTATGGGGCTGATTCTCTTCTCATGATGCAGGCGGAATCCTTATTATTGAGGGGAAGATGAATGGAGCCATGTACCAGGAAATTCTAGAGAAGAATCTATCACTATTCACCAGGGCGATGAGGATGAGACGCAGGAGGACCTTCAGGCAGGAGATTGAGCCAAAAGATACAGCAAAAGAGACTCTCATTTAGTTCCAGAGGAAGAAAATTAAGGTGCTGGAATGGCCCAGTCAATCATCAGACTTAAACCCAATAGAACACTTGTGGAAGGAGCTGAAGATCAAGATTGACCAGCAGACCCCCTAGAATCTTCAAGATTTAATGACCATCTGTGTAGAAGAACGGGCCACAGTCTCGCCTCAACACTGTGCTACATTAGTTCCGGAAGCGTCTTGAAGCTGTCATTGCAAACAAAGGCTTCTCCACAAAGTATTAAAAACATTTCAGTTGGTGTGTTCAATACATTTTTCCGTGTCATTCCACTTTATTGTCTATAACTTTTTTATGGATTGGAATGTTATGATTTCTTTAGCTGTGTGTTTTGATTGAGTTAATACTGATGTCTGGTGTGAATTTCATGTGAATAGCTACAATGGGGGTATGTTTAATGACAGAAATGTTGACGTGTTGAATACTACTGTATTTTCCCCCTGTAAGTCTGTCTTTCTGCCTTTGGGAGCCACCTTCTTACCTGCAGTTGGTACCCATCACAAAGCCAAGTGGTACTCGCTCAGCCTTTTGAACTTTCCATGCTTCAGGCCCATCAGGCGGAATTTGGATGGCCTTCAGACAAAGCGATTTGTGTTTCTCTGAGGCGATCTCGCTCAGATGCGTAATTCGTTCATAGGAGCTGGAAAAACCACGGCAAGGCAGCTGAGATCTTCTGTGTGACTGGTTCATTGTTAAGATAAATAGTGTTTTGTTCTCAGCCCTTTTGAAAGAGACCCTAGGTATGTGTAGGTGCTGAAGGTGTCAGTCAGCCGGCTGCAGCCCCTTGTTTGTCTACTACACCTACTGAAACGCTTCTTTCATCACAAGACCTCTGGTTGTGTTCAGAATCCCCCAAACAGTTGGATCATTACGTGTTTATAATCAATTGCCAGTGGAGAGCCAGTGTGAGTTTCCTGTCTATCCAGGAGTCCATTTGGGTCCTTGGCCTGGGGGGAAGGGGGATTGTGAGGAGTGGGGGATTCACCCTTTGGAGAGGCAGTATGGGGGATCACTAGTCTGCAGCTGGTTTACGTGAGAGTTACGTGAAGCAGCACTTACTTGGTCCTTATTAATGCACTGACAATGGATACAGAGATAGTTAAGCCAAATTTGATTGGAATGGGAAAGAAATGGATGCTGATTGGAGGCCCGGTGCAGCGTGGCTGTGCTTTATCGTGGGGGCATGGTGCAGCGTGCCTGTGTTTTATCGTGGGGGCCCGGTGCAGCGTGCCTGTGTTTTATTTACTAGCTGTGTGTCTGTGGATGTTTCACTCATATCAGCCATATCCATCCACCAGCATGGGCAGCAGTCTCTGCTGAATTTTGTTTACCAGCACTCTCTATGAAATCTTTCCCTGCTAAAGTGGTGTTCTTATTAGCTTATTCCTATTTTTCCACCTTGGTTTAAACAGCGTAGTTCCTGTGCTTATTTAAAAGCATTAGGTGAAGCCACCCTGAATGCATGTGGTCAGAAGCTACTTAAAGTGAGAATATTTAGGCCGAAATAGAGTTCTTGAGTGTACAAGTGAGCTGGAGAACAGCACTGTGATTGTCCCTCTATGGTGCAAGTGTGCTGTGGTAAAAATATTCACTGCCACATTGTGTAGCCTTAATGTAAAGCAGGAACAGATTAGTTATAATTATTGGGGATTTTCTGCTTATATTCAGAGTGGAAGTTGTATAGCTCTCTATGTACAGGCTTACCTGTGTGTGTTGCTTAATCTTTGTATCACATCATCGATGTGAACCACTGGCCCCTGTCCTCATGGCTAACAGTCGCTCCTCGCTGTGTGATTGACAGGTCCCGTACCATTAGGCTGCATTTCCCTCGGTGCCTATTAGCCATGGCCCCTGCCAGTCTATTCACACCTCTGGACCGATCTGACGGATGGGAACAGGCCATCCTGCCCGTCACGTGCTCCAGGAGCTGCTTGCTGGCGCTCTCTGGGTCTGTTCAGTCGGTCCTCTGGGCAGCCGCTGGCCTATGAATGCCTCGTTTTCACATGACTGTTGGTATCTGAAAGGAGGTAACGAGCCGGACAGAGGCTGCGTGCCAGCACACTGTCCTGTGAGCTCCTGCCCCCCCAGCACCTGTACGTGTGGGAGATCTGCTGGAAATGTCTGTGTGTGTTTGTTTTGTAGAGGCCCAGCACTGTTCCCAAGTCAGGGAACAGCAGCTTATCTGATGTAGGGGGGTCGGCCCCACAGTGACCCCACTGAACTTTCCGCTCTTTTTCCTTGTACGCGTGTGGCTGGTTCTCCGAGCTCAGTGAGCCGGTTCTCTGGTGTGATAAGAAGCTTCATTTAGAGCACCTTAATGCACCTTAATGACCTCCTCGCTTAACTCCGCTCATTCGGATTTGAAATTCACTGAAGGCCATTTTGTTCAGGTCCCTTCGGCTTGCAGCGTCTCATTTTTGTTTGGGTTTGATTCTCATCTCCCATCACAGTGGACGTTTTCCAAAGAAAATGCAAACACCACGACGTGTCCCGTGTGATGTATGGGCCACCGCATGGAAGAATCCAGAATATGTGGTGCATTGTGGGTCCCGAGTCCTGGATTTCTGTCAAGAACTGGGGCAGGAGGCGGCATGGTGGTTAAAAACACACATTTATAACCTGGAAACGGTTGGTTTCGCGGGAAGGGCTGTTGTATCTTTGAGTGAAAAGTTTTCCTTGTTCCAGGAAAACAAACAGCTGTCTAAATTCACTAAAGTGTTTGGGATTCAAAACACCATCTCAGTTACGAAACGCAGCTACCTGAGGTCGTATGGCTGTCTTTGCAGCCCGATGTAAGGGCTTGTTTGTGTTGTCTGTGCAGATTGTCAGTGTGCGGTTAGGATGAGTCTGGGCCCCCGTCTTTGTAAGAGGGTGACACCCCTGGCCTTCACGCACCGCCATGGTCGGCCGTGTGTACTTTGGCACGCTGCACACACGTTTCCTGCCATCTGCATGCTTAGCGTCACGCCTCGGTGTAGCATGTGCCGGCACCACGCCGCGCTCGGCCCGGGCCGTGTTTGTTAGCGTGTGCTGCGGCGGTCCGCCGCGAGCCCGCTTCCATGCGCCGTCACCGTTTATTTCTTCTCCTCTTTAACGTGCGCTCTCCTCGACACGCAGATACACGTGATCTTGTATGAACCCACACAAGCAGGGCTTCCTGCAGCGTGGCCAGTGTCGCCGGCTTCACACTTTAACTGCCTTTGTATTTTTTCCCGCTGTCGTTCTGTTTTTCGGTTAGATGGTGTGTGCGTGCGTGCGTGCGTGTCCATCTACAATCTGTGCGGGCTGCCTGCGGTGACAGGACTAATTTGGCGAGGGGTTATATTTAGATCCAGGCTCAGCATACGGGAACACTGTTACCCAACACTTAGCCCGTGTGCAGAGCGGCTCCCCTCCCCCTTCCGTGTGGATGAGGCACCCTGGCCCCAAAGGTGGAGGAGGTGGTGTTGGGCACTCCCCCAGGCACAGCGCCAGCTGCTGGGCGTTTGGGCAGAGTCACAGCGGGGGTGCCCAGGATTGTGGGGGCTAGCATGTTTCCCTCATTCTGCTGCCCACTGATGGTCCTGTAAGCAGCTCTTACTGTTGGTTTCTGTTCCAGCACCTTCTAGGGCGCCTGCTTCTCTCACACACACACACACACACACACACACACACACACACACACACACACACACACACTCACTCATGGCCCGGCTGTGTCTGTCTGGGTCTGTTAGTCTCCATTATTCATGTGCTGGAATGTAGACGAGCTCTCTGATTCCCTCTTTTTTTCAACGCTCTCTCTCCCTCGCTTCACGCGGAGGTAGAGGAGAGACCCATCCTTCTCCATTTCGGGGTTCAGGGTTCATTCCAAGTTCCTGTCCCGCAT
The DNA here is from genome assembly GCA_009936485.2 of Gymnarchus niloticus. Classification (NCBI taxonomy): domain Eukaryota; kingdom Metazoa; phylum Chordata; class Actinopteri; order Osteoglossiformes; family Gymnarchidae; genus Gymnarchus; species Gymnarchus niloticus. Next base: position 17,236,396 of record JAACJT020000016.1, on the reverse strand, counting down.
AACTCTGTAACCTTCCTCAGTTGGCCCGGGGGGATAAGCATGTTGACTTCCGGTTGTCCAGCAGACGTGGGCTGATGAGAGAGTGCAGTGTGTACCTTTCTCTGTATATGCACTTTTCATCTTTTATTTTGGTGGAATACATTTAAGGGGAACTTTCATCCGAAACCTGGTGATCTCACTCTACTTGCTGTTGTCTTCTATGATTCTCTCCTCTGTCTAATACATCAAAGCCAACCTGTATTTGTATTCTGCCTGTGGGTGTTTTTTTTTTCTTTCTTATTCCCTCCTCCCCCGTTCTTTTCAGCTTTTCACTTTGACTTCACTTTTAGGCTGGGACAAGCACTCGTATGGTTACCACGGCGACGATGGACACTCCTTCTGTTCCTCAGGAACCGGCCAACCGTACGGCCCCACGTTCACGACGGGCGATGTGATTGGCTGCTGCGTGAACCTCATCAACAACACCTGTTTCTACACAAAGAACGGCCACAGTTTAGGTGAGGAGATCTGCCTCGCCCGCCCCTGTCCCAGTTTCATGCAGATGAAGCTGCTCTCTGGGCCCAGTGTTGTTCAGCCTCTATGTGCTGATGGGAGTAATTTTGGAGGCGAAGTGTAAGTGTGTACTCCCGCTGTAATCACTGAGGGAGTTTCCTGTCTCTCTTGCAGGTGTGGCGTTCACCGACCTTCCTGTAAGTGTGCGACAGTCACTTCCTGTCCCTCTCTGCTGTCATCTTCGGCTCCGTTGTCTCGCAAACCCACGTGCCCGGGGTTGCTAGACTGGGCCCTGTGAGACGTGGCTCTTTGTAGGATTTACACGATGTGTGACGGGGGATGGACAGATGGATGGATGGGTGTGACAGGCACCCCGTCTCCATCCTTGTCACACCACTGTCGGTTGAGGCTGATACGGGGGGCTTTCTCAGGCAGTGTCTGAGGGTAGTGGGTAGTGGGTGACAGTGTAACATCTGAGGTATAAACAGTGATGGAAAGATGACACTTTGACACCCAATTAAGGTGGGATGTATGCTTTATTTTTCTGCTCACTCACCCCTCTCTGTCTCACTCTCCGCTTCCTTTCTACTCCCCACAGCCGAACCTGTACCCCACGGTTGGCCTGCAGACCCCCGGCGAGATCGTGGATGCCAACTTCGGCCAGCATCCCTTCGTCTTTGATATCGAGGACTACATGAGCGAGTGGAGGGCCAAGATCCACAGCATGATCTCGCGCTTCCCTGTTGGGGAGGGGCTGGGGGAGTGGCAGGCCGTGCTACAGAAGTGAGGAGCTCGCACGGTGACACATGCTACCAAACCGGAAACACTGTACAAACACAAAGGTCCCAGATGTATGGTACGCTCACACATGTTCACACACGCACACAGAACATCGTGCTGCATACACACACACACACACACACACACACACACACACCTGCCTGACCATCCTTTAAATTTATCCCTGTATACAAATGAGTATATAAGTTTCTGCAAGAAGGCACACTCTTGTACCCACACAGCCATCCTAATACACAGACACACACCAGATACACACAGGTTCACGCAGTTAACCAGGTAACTGCTGTGCTCGCTGTCCCGAGTGTGAGCTGTGCCGACATCCCAGGAAACGCATCAGTTAAAACACTCCTAAAATGTAGACCATGTGCTGCTTCCATGGCTTCAGCCACTGACGATGCATTCCTCTCAACCACTGCAGTATGGTGTCCAGCTACCTGGTGCATCATGGGTACTGTGCTACTGCCATGGCCTTCGCTCGAGCCACGGAGACCATAATCCAGGAGGAGCAGAGCTCTATAAAGAACAGACAGAGTGAGAGTCGCTGAAACGCACACGTACACTCACATGTTCTAAGATCCTTGTGTGGAACTGTAAAGTGAAAACGAGGACTCCGGATCCTTTGTGGGTGGGATTATCGTGCATTGTCAATTCCCAACCAGTTTAACCCACTTTCTAATGGCTGTTGTTTCCCATTGGGTGAAAGCAGGCAATGATTGACAGCACAGACTAATCCTGCCTACCTTTTAAGGCCTGATTTTTTTTTCAGCCATCACTAGCTCTGAATGTAGACGGTAATCTGCTTCCGGTCTTCTCCATACAGGAATACAGAAGCTGGTGTTAGCAGGTCGGCTTGGGGAAGCGATCGATGCCACACAGGAGCTATACCCTGGACTGCTAGATCGCAACCCAAATTTACTCTTCATGTTGAAGTGAGTAGCCTCAAACATAGGCATTTAAAAGAATAGCCTCAACGACCCAGAGCCCATTTAAAAACCATGTTTGAAAAGTATCGATGCGCCGATCCGATCTGGAGACTACGGGAGCCGATTGAGGCACATTTTAATCGATCAGTAGCGGCTACATTAAGTCCGTGGTAACCCAATCTGACCCTTTGTTTTGTGCTGTTTTACCCCGTATCACTTCGTTTATTCCAGCTGCTGTATAGTGGACGTTACGATGTAACGACGTGAGAATTTTGTATCACGATTATTCTGCCCAAAATGATCACCCTTTTCTGTATTATCATGGTATTGTTAAGATGGGCTAAAATGTTGAAACAGTACAACTACACAATGAAATTTGTTTACGATGTTTCATTCTCTTGTCGGAAAACATTATAGAGAGACGTTCTGGCAAAAACTTTGGGAAATTGTTAAGCTTGGGAGCTGCTGCCAAGAAAATTGTTTTGAGCCGGGGAGGGGTGCATCTCTACTTTGAAGTGGATTACATTGACATTTGTTAAATCGGTAATCATATACGATGTCGGCAATTGTGCCGTGAAATATTTCACCAAAGTTTTGTCATGACACTGTACCAACATGAGTAAACGTAAACAGAAAATTATGAACAACCTGAGGCAGAGCAGCATATTTTAAGAATCTGGTAAAATGACTGTAGTGTGGAACTATTTTAAAGTGGACAATGAAAACAGTCCAGCAGGCACCTGTGGTATACAGTATCTCTCATCAGTAGCATTGGGCTAGGAGGCAGTAACAGAGCTGCTTTCAACACCCAAAAGGAGCACTCTCGGAAAAATACAGTGAAGACGGTTTCAAAACAGCAAACACTGGAAGATGCTTTCAAAAATAATTTCTGTATAACAGCAACAACATGAACCAAAATATGTCCATCCATCCACCTTTCAAATCGCTCAGTCCTTTTTAGATATCGGATCCCGACTCGGTATCGGCAGACAGTAAATATTAAGTGACTTGAATGGGGTGGGAAAAAATACCTGATCAGGACATCGACGTAGAATAGAGAACAAAACCCTAATTGATAACAGAATTTAATTTCTGTCTGCTTGCATGTGAGAGAGATGTCATGTTTGTTCAGGTCAGACTCTCCAAGGCATGTGAATTTGGCCTGAACAGACACGACAACTTGAGAGTTTGGCATAAACAAACATGTCAACAACGTCACTTAATGAATGCTATCTCAAGTGACTGTCCTGTTAACACGTGTGTCCCAAGGTATTAAATTTAGGAACCCAAACGACGCTTAACTGCTTTATGAATGGTAGATGTGTTCTTTGTCAAACCAAATGCAACAATAGCATGAATGTCTGCTGTAAATCCAGTGATCGCAGGAGAGTGAGGAAATTCTGCCCATGACCCTACAAAGTAACAGGGAGGTGAGAGGGAAGCAATCCTTACCCAGGGGTTTTAACGTGGAGTGGGCTTGGCCACCAGCCGGTGGCAGCATTGACACTGATTTGAAGAGTTGGTGTGGGTGTAGAGAGTGTGTGGCCCTTGGAGGTCTGATATGGTGAAGAGTGCCAAACATGTGGAAGCACCGTTAGGTAAGCAGTCACAGGTGGGGTGGGGGCTGACGGCTCTGCTTTCACACCCCGCGGAGCTGGGTGGGGTATATGAAGGCTCTCAAGATTACAGCAGCTGCTTTGGTCTGATTATAGCTAAGGGGAGGGGAGAGTGACAGAACCCCTCACAAAGCTCACTGTTTCATGGAGACTGATTGCTTTGGGTCCAGTCGCAGTCGGGGTCTGCTCCGCCTTTCCTCTGGAATCCTGCCCTAAACATTTCTCGTCTGTCCTTTTCTCTGTCACTCTTGTACCGGTGCTCCCCAGGTGTCGGCAGTTTGTGGAGATGGTGAATGGTACAGACAGTGAGGTCCGCTGCTTCAGCACTCGTTCGCCAAAGTCCCAGGACAGCTACCCCAGCTCCCCCAGCCCAAGCCCCCGGCATGGAGCCACCAACCCCCACTCGCACAACACAGGTGAGACGCACACGTGTGCACACACCTGCATAGCACGGCTGTGTGATTGGACAGCTCCCTCTGGAGGTTGTGCTGCAGCACTGCAGCTCTGAACTATCATATCTTCTGACAATCCCGCCTCTATCTCAACCCACAGACAGCCCCACCTGCAGCAATGGAGTCACCAGCAAGAACAAGAGCCACAGCAAATACCCTGGCCTCAGTTCAGCCTCCTCTTCCTCCTCCTCTTCTCCCTCCTCCGTCAACTACTCAGAGTCCAACTCCACCGACTCCACTAAGTCCCAGCCTCACAGCGGCACCAGCAATCAGGAGACCAGGTGAGCGGCAGGAGGTCCACTGGGGCATATGTAGTTAAGAGTGAGGGAACTGAGCCATGGACAGTTTTGGGGGCGGAGTACGTAGGGGACATACAGTAGGATAAATAAAGAAGGTGGAGTGTACTTTAAAGGGCAGAGTGTGATGTACGTAGGGGACATAGGATAAATAAAGAAGGTGGAGTGTACTTTAAAGGGCAGAGTGTGATGTATGTAAGGGAATGTGGCCTGAACGTAACAGGAAGTGAATAAAAGGGGTAAGAAAAGTAGGTGCAGCAGGTATTAGAAAAGGCTGGGTGTGGGGTTGAGGGAAGGTTGGTAATGCAGGTGTGAGGGGGTACACTCCCTGTCCTCCTCAGTATCATTGGTCTGATACTCACCTACCCACTTAGTATTCAGGGCATTGAGAAGCATATAGGTTGTGGTTAAATGCAGCGCCTCCTTGTGGGCAGTTTATATAATATTTTATATAATTATTTATAAGGCATTTAAGCTTATAAATAATGACTCATTGTCCCATGAAAGATGAATTAATAATGTGATGTCATATAATAAGTGAGTCCAGCTGGGTGTTTGCCTGCAGGAGCACCCTAGTGGACTGCAGATTGAGCAGGGATAGGTTAACTTCTCATCCAGTCACTTCAGCTTGTCCGTGTGTGTGTCTGTTGGAGAGAGGGAGACTGTATCTGGTACATCTGTGTGATCCTGCGGAGGAGTCTTTGTGTTTGTTCGTGCCTGTGGGAGAGTCTTACTCTTTCTGGTGTGTGTGTGATTCTGTGGATGAGTCCTCATGTTTGTTTTGTGTGTAAATCCAGAAAGTGGATTTAACACATCCTATATTTAATCCTTCATTCTGACTGAGGAAACCTTAAAGCCCGACTTCAGGATTTATCGATTCCCCAAATCTCTGTGATGTTCTCCAATCAGAATTCAGGTTTGACTGTAGGATTTATTAAACCTGCTTTCTTGAACAGGCCCCAGTACTGTATAGATCTGGTATGTGTGTGATCCAGTGGATGAGTCCTCATGGTTGTTTGATTGTGTCTGTGTACGAGTGTGGTACTGTATTTAGAGGCTGCATCTTCCCTGCCTGAGTGGTTTCATGCTGGTTTAATTGCCTCGCATGGGCCTCTGTGTGTTTATGTTTTCATTGAAGTTTGCACATCTTTGACGCCTACCTGCGCGTGTGTGTTTGTGTGTCCCTGCACTTTCTCAGTGACAGCGAGATGGAAATTGAGGCAGAGCACTACACCAATGGCCTCACCGAGACCCCGTCGGCCCGGATCATGAATGGTACATACAAGCATGAGGAGATTCTGCAGACGGACGGCCACGGCATGGGAAACGGGCTGACAGGTCGGCAAACTCTGACTCATCACACCTCAGCCGTAATCCCCCCCACCCCCCATACCCTCCAGGCCTGCTTAGATACTTTCAGGATTAGCAATGTGCATTTGTTTTCTGTGACTGACAAGCCTGGATATGAAATCATGCAGCTGTTATCACTGTACCACTGAGCAAAAGAAAGTGTAATGTTATAGAGAGAATTCTGAGACTGTTCTCCTCTGTACTGGACCCCCTCCCGGTACACAAACAGAGGACAGCAGCGCCCCCAGGCAACTCTGCGGGGGGAACTTGGCTGCGACGGAGCGAATGATCCAGTTTGGCCGTGAGCTGCAGGCCCTAAATGAGCAGCTGTGTCGGGAGTATGGCAAGAACCCCACGCACAAGAAGATGCTGCAGGTTCGAGCCGTCGGGGCGGGGCAGCTCAGGCCATGGCCATCCTGGGTTACCTTTGCCAGGCTTTCAGCCGTCAGTTCAGTCACAGTCTCTGCCCCCCCCACCCCCCCCCCCACCCCCACCTTGTCATGGTCGGCCTCACTTTCTCTCCTCTCCTGTCCTGTCCCTCTCTCTCCATCCCTTTCGTTTGCAGTTTTTCTTTATTTATTGTCTCCTTCCCTATTTCTCTCTCAGGATGCATTCAGCCTGTTAGCCTATGCAGACCCCTGGAACTGCCCAGTGGGCCAGCAGCTGGACCCTACACAGAGAGAGTCAATCTGCTCCGCCCTCAACAGCGCCATTTTGGGTAAGGGCTGAGGATGCTGGCAAGGGACTGGCACACAGCCACAAGCGTGCATGCTGCTGTTAGGGCTCTCCGGCTCCCCTCTCCGGCTCCCCTCTTCAGCTCTTCTCTCCGGCTCCCCTCTCCAGCTCTTTTCTTTGGCTCTGTCTCCAGCTCTC